>JAJVHD010000094.1:0-222550 GCA_022207745.1 Brachionus rubens | reverse complement strand
TAAAGTAAAATAAAATTAAGATAAAATGTCTTCCATTTTTTGGGGTTATTGTTTAGGGTACCCCTTTTAAAACCTAATTTAGGAATTATGAATAAATACAAACGCTTAAAATGAAATATGAAACAATTTTTTTTAATAATTCATATTCGGTTACGGACTAATTGAAATACTAAGATGATTTTTCCTACACAAATCACAAAAATTTAATAAGTCAATTATACTTTATTTTAAAAAGATAAAAATACACATTTCACTAAAAAACGTTAATTTTTTTTAATTTTTTCTTATTTTCTTTTACTTCAATATCTGTTTGTGTTGATGCTTTCAGCTGTTTTAGTAACTTTTCATCATATCTTCCAGTTATACGTTTAGAAAGAATATACCTTATTTCCCAACCTTGAATTGGGATTCAGTAGCTTAGTTGGCATCAAAATAAAAAATTTTTTTTTTTTTTTTTTCCAAATTTTTCAATTTTCCATTTCAGTTCAACTGTCGAAAGTGCTTTTTGAAATAAAAAAATTTGGTCTCAGCTAGTATAAAGAGCAAAAAATATCGGCTCAAAATCACGGTACCAAGACTCCCAATATTCTCATAGCTCTAAAATCTTCGATAGCATGGAGTCCTCTCACTTTTAACTTTCTCTTCTTCAAACAAATTCACCTTGTAAAAACAACAGTACTAAAACTGTTTTTGGAAAGAAACCATTTCGACCCAAGCTTCTTTGGTTATCGAAATCTCGAGAGTTAAATTTAACATTCTGGTATGTTATTGGTAAATAATTTTCTTAAGAAACGTTCGGTTGGATACTTGTAATACAATTCTTTTTGATTTGAGCTTGTATAAATTCTTTCAACTCATTATATTCTATTTTATTCCCATTGTGATCTTTTTTGATTAGAGAACACAGCTTACTCAAATTTGATCCTTGCAACACTTAATAAATCCATAATGCTATCTACTTAGTTGCTCTCTTTTGAACTGAAACGTTCTAACAGAAAATTTAAGAATATGTAAAATTTTAAGTTTTTCCTTGACATTTGTATTCACACAAAAACAAGGTCGTCAATTAAAAGCTAAAGAAAAGTTTAAGGAGACTAATTTTTTGTCTAAATTTATTTTGCCGTAGAATTAAAAATTTGCTAAGATTAAATATAATCGCATGGCGTCATAACGTTTTCAAGCTTCTTGGATCGATTTTGTTTCGTAACGACATGTTTTTTTTGTCTTTTTACAAGAAAAATGACCGTGCTCTTATTATATTTCTTTCGCCGCGTGCCTGTATGTTCTAAGTTTTTTCAAACTTTTTGATCGTTTCTTAGAAAGAATTGTTACATTTGTACAAAATTACACTTTCACAACCAAATTTTGACAAATTAACCATTTGAGCAAAATATATTTCCAACATCCAATCTTATGAAAATCTATATTTTATAGCGTAGTTCGAACAGAGTAATTAGAACATTCCTGAAAAAACGTCACTTAAGGTCTCTGCACCGAAATTCACTTAAATAAAACTACAATACAGAAATTATGTACATAAATTTCGACAAAACAGTATTACCTGTTTTTTGGTGAAAATAATTTTAGTTACTTAACAAGATAAAATAAATTAACAGAATTATTTATTAAAAACAGTCGGAAAATATTTTATTTAGTACTAAACTGTAATATTCCGACCCTTTTTTTTGACATTTTGAAAACAATTTTAGAACAAGATAATGATCTTCGGGTTATGGTTAGGGGTAGGGTTAGGGTTACATAGATTTTACTAGATTTATCTAGCATTTCGTCGTGTCCCTAATCGGTTATTTACGTTCGTCGTGTCCATTCCGTCCGTCCGTCCCGTCCGTCCGTCCGTGTGTCTGTATGTGGACAAGGAAAAAGTCGACAAGGGAGTATCTGTATTGGGCTGAAATTTTTGTACACAAATAAATTGGACTAGTTAAAGACCGGCTCACCAAGTGTTCAAGTGCATCGCATGAATATTGACTGATTTATCGATTATCGATGAATATACCAATAAATTATGTACTTTTTCAATTAGTTTGATATTTTCCGTGTTGATGTGTCCATTTTTGATGGAGAAGCCGAATTTGCAATCAGAAACGAGGCATGATTATTCGTTTTTCCAAAATCGCTGAGTTTATGAATAAGAAGAATTAATCATTTACAACAAAGAAAAGGCTTAAATCTATTATGTTAAGAGTGAGTGGTCTTAGATGTCAAATCTAAGTAAAATCTAGGCAAATATAATTTTTTATAAAAAATTTTTTTTTTTTATTTTTTTTTTTTACACTTAAAAGAAGATCCTAACCTTTTGGAACAAAAAAAAAATAAAACAAATTTTTGTATTTGGAATATTTTCATTTTGATGAGTTCATTGCCAAAGCCCTACTTTCTCTCTCCTCTCTCTCATCCTCTCGTCTCTCTCTCTCTCTCTCTCTTTCTCTTTCCTCTTTTACTCATTATTTTAAAAATATGAGCCCAATCTATAAAGAGCCAAAAACTCCTTTCGTAGTCACCAGTTAATGTTTCAAATCATAATCATTGCAAAAAAAATTTCAATTCTATTATATAAATTTATTTGAAAACATAAAATTTAATAAAAAGGAAAAAATTCACAAATTCAATTAATTTTTTTTCATTAAAAATCAACAAAATTGGACCTCCACTTATCCAATTGGCCTAATGATCGCTGGAACCGACGTTTCGTACAATTGTGACTTCACTTGATGTTTGAACATTTCGATTCCCTAAAAGCCCAGTCGACATGTGACTTGTTTTCAAAAGAACTTTGCATTTTCAAACACAGGTCTCAAGTTCCTTTTATCTTGAAGTAATGCCATGCATTCTTTGTTTTCTTGCTTGTTTAAAATAATCGATTATTAACAATCTCCCAATACGAAAAGACTCGGTCTACTTGTTGTTGTTGAATTCATTACGTAGGCCAAATTGTCGCTCAAAAACTTTGCTATTTGTTCTATACAACTTTGTTTAGTACATTTAACATGTTTATAAATAGACATTATGTACACTAAGTACTTTGTCATTGTTATTGTCAGTGTCTAATGAGTGTTGGTGCTTGTAATTCAAATAAGCTTCTTCAACTATCCAAGTTAATGTCTTGATGCGTTTTGTTTGTCAACATATTCATTGCGAGCATTTGCGTTATGAGCCAAGAATTTTAGTTCTTTCCGTGATGTTGCCCTTTGCGCACGTAGGTTTTTTTTTCTTATTGTTATATGTTTCTAACACCTAACCCTACCCCCAGATTGTTTTCAAAAGTCAAAAAAAAAGGGTCCGCATATTACAGTTTAGTACTAAATAAAAAATATTTTACGCCTTTTTTTAATAAATAAATTCGTTTAATTTATTTTATCGTTTTAAGTAACTAAAATTATTTTCACCAAAAACAGGTAACTGTTTTTCGAAATTTATGTACATAATTCTTATTGTAGTTTATTTAAGTGAATTTCGGTGCAGAGACCTTAAGTGACGTTTTTTTCAGAATGTTCTAATTCCCTCTGGTTTAAATACGCTATAAAATATAGATTTCATACGATTGGATGTTGGAAATATATTTTCTCAAATGGTAATTTGTCAAAATTTGGTTGTGAAAGTGTAATTTTGTCCAAATGTAAAATTCTTTCTAAAGAACGATCAAAAAGTTTAGAAAACTTAGAACATACAGGCACTGGCGAAAGAAATCTCATAAGATCAAGGTCTTTTTCTTTTAAAAAGACACAACATGTCTTTACGAACAAAATCGATCCAAGAAGCTTAAACGTTATGAAGCCATGCGATTATATTTAATCTTAGCAAATTTTTTAATTCTACGCAAAATAAATTTAGACAAACAATTAGTCTCCTTAAACTTTTTCTTTATCTTTTAATTGACGACCTTGTTTTTGTGTGAATACAAATGTCAAGGAAAAACTTAAAATTTTACATATTCTTAAATTTTCTGTTAGAAAGTTTCATTTTCAAAAGAGAGCAACTAAGTAGATAGCATTATGGATTTATTAAGTGTTGCAAGATCAAATTTGATTAAGCTTTGTTCTCTAATCAAAAAAGATCACAATGGGAATAAAATAGAATATAATGAGTTGAAAGAATTTCTAAGCTCAAATCAAAAAGAATTTTATTACAGATATCCAACCGAACGTTTCTTAAGAAATTATTTACCAATAACATACCAGAATGTTAAATTTAACTCTCGATTTTCGATAACCAAAGAAGCTTGGTCGAACTGGTTTCTTTCCAACAACAGTTTACGTACTGTTGTTTTACAAGTTGAACTTGTTGAAGAAGAGAAATTTAAAAGTGAGAGACTCCATGCTATCGAAGATTTTAGAGCTATGAGAATATTGGACTCTTGGTACCGTGATTTTGAGCCGATATTTTTTTCTATTTATACTAGCCTAGACCAAATTTTTTTATTTCATAAAGCACTTTCGACATTTGAACTGAAATGGAAAATTGAAAAATTTGAAAATTTTTTTATTTTTGATGCCAACAAGCTACGAATCCAATTCAAGGTTGGTAATAAGGTATATTTCTTTCTAAACGTATAACTGGAAGATATGATGAAGTTCCTAAAACAGCTGAAGCATCAACACAAACAGATATTGAAGTAAAAGAAAATAAGAAATTTAAAAAAAATTAACGTTTTTAGTGAAATGTGTATTTTTATCTTTTTAAAATAAAGTATAATTGATTTATTAAATTTTTTTGATTGTTTAAGAATAATCATCTTAGTATTTCAATTAGTCCGTAACCGAATTAATTATTAAAAAAAATTTTTCATATTTCATTTTAAGCTTTTTTATTTATTCCTAATTCCTAAATTAGGTTTTAAAAGGGTTACCCTAACCCTAACCCCAAAAAATGGAAGACATTTTATCTAATTTTATTTTACTTTATTAATAAAAAAAAATTTTATTTAAGAAAAATTGATAATCAAAATACTGTAATCTTGATACTCTTTTTATTCTTTTGTTTGATTCGCTTGTGTTTCATTTGCATCTGATTCAGCTGTTTTTTCGTTGTCAACATTTTCCTTATAAGGTAATCCTTTGGGTTCAATGGTTATTGAGGAAACTTTATTTACTTGTCCCATTGGATTCGAAAACTTTTTGGCTAAAATCATCAAACATTCGCCAATTTTTGAGGATTCTTCATTTGTCAGATCGACTGATCCATTCAATAACTGACCAAGGGTACTGTTCGAATACCAATCTTGGTCATTTGATTTTAGTCCACATTTTATTGGAGAGGTTGCCACTGAGCAAACAGTCTTTTTTAGATTTAACTCTTCTTGAGATTCATCGTCAAAAGTTTTTATTTGTCCCTTTTGAACTTATTTGATCCAATTGAGATTTCTTCAACACTCTCGGATTGGCTTGAGATTGATGGACTTAAAACATCACTCTTTGACAATCGCAACAAGGGTAGCACATCGTTTCTTAGTTTATCCGATGACAAATTAACATTTTGGGACACATTATCACCGCCTGACTTTCTAGTTTTTAAGCAACTAAAAGGCTGTTTTGGTACAATGTTTAATTGTAAATGTAATTCCTCATCTGGTATACTGTAGTCCCATTCCAGGTAGTTCATTTATTTCACGAATATGAACAAAATCTTTGGAATCGACTTCAATAAATCGAAATCTTTCGTACAAACCATCGACTTTATCTGGTTTTTGATTCCCAATAAAGATCATTGGAACACAGCATCGACTTGTACACGAAGCCTTATTCTTTTGCTCTAATGGGAAATCTTCACCAGCAATTATTAATTTTAATAGCTCTACGTCAATGTCTTTGAAACGAGCTTCATCTGCAATAACATGAGTATGTAGATCTGGATCCCATCCTTCCATTGGAAATTTTGAATTTTTGTTAAACACAAATTTCTGTTGATCCAGTTCGCCAAAAATTGCATTGATAAAACTTGTCTTTCCACCATTGAGACACCAACGATAAATAGCTGTGGAGTCTTTTGAGAGTAAGGTTTATTGGCCCAAAAATTTATCCATTCTACAATCTCGTCACGATAATTATTAAATTTTTTCTTTTGAATTATCGGTCTGATGAGATGAATTGGATTTGGTGGTTTTCTCACAAGATTGATAATTGTGTCCCAACTTCGATTTGTTTGAAGTGTTTGACAGATAATAAGGGTCTTGCCTATACACGCCACCATCTTTGTATCTCCGAGCCCAAATGTATTGTGCGACATCATTTCTTTTGAAATAAAGTATGGTATAATTTTTTAATCAAAATCTGAATCTATTAACAACCTACCTGAATTTACTAAATTCAAATCCAAAATGAATCAAACTTCGGTCACGAAAGTCTTTAACCATTTCCAATGCTTTTTTTACTTGAAAATGCTGAATCTGAAATTCACTTTCAAAAAACATGTCCAACCTTGTATCAATCACAGCTTGTTTGACCTTAAAATAAAATTAATATTTTTGTATTTTGAAAAAAAAAGCTCGAAAAAAGTATACGTTTTTATCATATTTTATGAAAATAAATAAGCTGTCGCAAAAGTTGCTAACTTTATCGAGGTTTGACTCTTTTGTGTAAATAGGACATGATGTTCTCATATCTACAACAAGTTCAAGTGCCTCAATTGTTTCCTTATCAGAGGATCGAATAGAAAAAAGATGATTAAAAATATCCTCTCTTTTAACTGAGCCTTTAGGTATTTGGTCCACCTTAAAGTAAAATAATTGTGATATCCTTCTATCACGACTATCTGGATGAAACCTCAAATTCTCAAAAACTAAATTCTTTGAAGCCATGATGCGAGATGATAAATACTTAATACTTTAAATTCTGTTTATTCTTTTCAATTTTTAATTAAAATAATTTGAATTTTGATGGAATATTTATATCCTCTCGAATAACAAACCCTAAAATAAAAAAGCATTGCTTTCAAAAATTTTTAAAAATAGTTTTTTTTAAAAAATTCTCTAAATAACAGAAAAGGATTGAAAGTTAAAAAAAGAAATTCTTTGAATATTTTGAATTTTTTCAAAATTAACTTAACTTTAATTTCGATTTAAAAAAAATCTAGCGAGTCCGGCTTAAAATTTTTTGGTTCATTAAGATGGCTTTCAAAAGAGCTTTCAAAAAACATATAGAACATGTGGCTTTTCGAATTTTTTTAAAATTAACTTAACTTTAAATTCGATTTTAAAAAAATCTAGCGAGTCCGGCTTAAAATTTTTTGGTTCATTAAGATGGCTTTCAAAAGAGCTTTCTAAAAATATTGAACATGTGGCTTTTCGAATTTTTTTATAAAATACTTAACTTTAAATTCGATTTAAAAAAAATCTAGCGAGTCCGGCTTAAAATTTTTTGGTTCATTAAGATTTCTTTCAAAAGATCTTTCTAAAAACATATTGAACATGTGGCTTTTCGAATTTTTTTTAAAATTAACTTAACTTTAAATTCGATTTTAAAAAAATCTAGCGAGTCCGGCTTAAAATTTTTTGGTTCATTAAGATGGCTTTCAAAAGAGCTTTCTAAAAATATTGAACATGTGGCTTTTCGAATTTTTTTAAAATTAACTTAACTTTAAATTCGATTTAAAAAAAATCTAGCGAGTCCGGCTTAAAATTTTTTGGTTCATTAAGATGGCTTTCAAAAGAGCTTTCTAAAAACATATTGAACATGTGGCTTTTCGAATTTTTTTAAAATTAACTTAACTTTAAATTTGATTTAACAAAAATGCTTAGTTTCAATCAGCGCTTTTCTACACAGTCTGCACCATTGAAGAGATGCGATCAGCGGATTTTTCAAGGTCTAAATGCTTAGTTTTCAAACAGCGCTATTCAACACAATCTGCACCATTGAAGAGATGCGTTCTAAATTTCTGAGTTTCAATCAGCGCTATTCAACACAATCTGCACCATTGAAGAGAAGCGATCAGCGGATTTTTTCAAGGTCTAAATGCTTAGTTTCTATCAGCGCTATTCAACACAATCTGCACCATTGAAGAGATGCGATCAGCGTATTTTTCACGGTCTAAATGCTTAGTTTTCAAACAGCGCTATTCAACACAATCTGCACCATTGAAGAGATGCGATCAGCGGATTTTTTCAGGGTCTTAATTACTATTTTCATTCAGCGCTATTCAACACAATCTCCACCATAGAAGAGATGCGATCAGCGGATTTTTCAAAGTCTAAATGCTAAGTTTCAATCATAGCTATTCAACACAAACTGTACCATTGAAGAGATTTGTCTCACACTTCTTCGTTCCAATCAGCGCTATTCTAAATGATCTGCACCATTGAAGAGATGCGATCAGCGGATTTTTCAGGGTCTTAATTACTATTTTCATTCAGCGCTATTAAACATGATCTGCACCATTGAAGAGATGCGATTAGCGGATTTTTAACGGTCCAAAGATTAAAATTTTTGGTTTAATAAGAGGGCTATCAAAAGAGCTTTCTAAAAATATATTGAAGATGTGACTTTGATTGTTTTTTTAAAAGTTTTCGAAGAATTTATTGAACATATTCGAATTTCAAGGATTTAATGTTATTCAGCGTGTTTTGTGCAATTTCTGAGAGATTCGATCAGAGGAATTAAAGTGTCTTAATCTTTAGGTTATTGATAGAGAATTTAAGTGTATTGGTGCTTTAGGTTATTTTTAGAATTAGAAATTCTATTTATATCGTCAAACTTTTATAAATACGGATCTTTTCGTCGAAATAGATTTACTTTTTTAAAATTTGAATTAAAATATTGTGAAAAAATGTTAAATCAAATAATGTTAGAAATGGATATTGACCATTTAAGGATTGATGAAGAAAATTCTTGTATGCCAAATGCTATTAATTTTTATTTTGCCGAAAAGATTTTTGAATGTCAAGAGCAATTTTTCCAAGACCAGAAATTCAATTTTAAAGTTTTTAAAATCAATTCTGAAGATATTATAGAAGCAAGATATGACTCAACCCTTGCAAATATCATTAAACACAATGGTTTTGTTTACAGAAGAAGAGATCTTTTCAAATCCAATCAATTCAAAGATTCAGTTTATTTTGTAAAAGAAGCACTTCGAAGCCTTAAAGGAGATAAATATATCCTACACATTAATTATCAAGCCTCGTTGGTCGGTCATTTCAGCTTTATTAAGAAGAACAAGGATGGAAATTTTGTTTGCTGTGATTATGGGTTAAACGAAAAGCAAGTTTACTTGATTCCAGATTCAAATATTCCGTTAAATGAAGAACCAATTCCAGAAAATAAGAAGCAAAAACTCGGCAATATTTTGAGCATTCGTATATTCGAATACAAAAAGACAAAGAGATAAATTAATTTTTTGTTTATTTTCTTATTTTTTTGAATAAATTTTTAAGATGAAAATTATCTTTTTTTTTTTCAAATCATTAATACATTTAATCAAGTATTAAAAAATCATAAAAGCGGATCGTACCCTTTAATTTAATTAAATTTAAAACTATAAGTAAAGCTTATAATTCTATTTGTAGAAACATTCTATTTTCAAGATGCATACACTAAATAATCTTGCATAAAACCAAATTTTTGACTCGGCGAGGATTCGATTTGACCACCTTCTTAACTTCATTGAAAACTGATCAACGACAATACCAACTAACCGTTTTATGTGAATGGCTTTTTAAGTCCTTAAATATAAAATAGTTTAAGCTTGAATATTTCATTCATTAAACAAACAGTTTTCAAAAAAATTTTTAATTTAAAAAGTCTTTTTAAAAATTCTTTACAAAGTTAAAAAAAAATTTATTCTCTTTGATTAAGATGATAAAAGATTTCGAACTGGAAAAGGAACTTACTTATTTTATAATTAAACTTGTTTAAACTGTTTAATCTTCAAAACTGTCTAAAAATTTAACCGCAGATTTAAGAAGAGAGTTGAAAGATGTTCTATAACTTCTCTATGAAGTAAATTAATATTTTATTTTAATTTATTTACAAATGGACTTAATTGAAGAAGAAAAGTCTGTTCTTATTCAGCTTTTCTCGAATATTAGAAAAGATCCTAGAAGGAGAGATATTGACGAGCGTGAATTAAAAAATTTCCTAAGCTCTGAATTAAAAGAATTCAATTATGTGTATCCAAGTGAACGACTTTTAAGAAACGTATTACCGATAACATATGAAAATGTCAAATATAATTCAACATTTAATATAACAAAAGAGGAGTGGTCTAACTGGTTTCTATCAAATTCTCGTTTGAGGACTGTTAGCGTTCAGTATGATTTTGTATCAGAAGACAAATACACAAGTAATACATTACATGCAATTGAAGATTACAAGAAAATGCGGGTATTGGACTCTTGGTATCGAGATAATGAACCAACTTATTTCGTAATAGATGCAGATGTTAAGTTGAAAGAAAAATTCGTAAAGTGTTTGAAGTTTTTTAATATAAAATGGAAAATTGAAAAAATAAACGAAACATATGTAATGATGCCACTTAGTTATGAAAATTATTCAAAATTGGTAATTAAATATGCTCTTTTGAATCGTCTTATGGACAGATTCGACCCAGAGATAAACACAAATAATATTTCAACCCAAACAACAAGTGAAAGCTTTCAAAGTTAACATAATATTGAGAACAGTTAAATATAATAAAAAACTCATTTGAATTAATTTTAACTTTTTATTTTTATTTTTAACCCGGAAAATAGTGACTTATAAAAATCAGACAAATAATTATACCCTTAACCCTAACCCTAACCCTAACCCTAACCCATTTTTGCTATTTACAAAACTATTTATTAAATTGTTTGTAGAGCTTAATTCGCAAGACTCAACTCAATTAGTACAAGGAGAAGCATCATCAAGCTTACGAATGAATAAAAATTTGTTAAATAATTATACCTCTTCGCAGATATCGACTATTAATTATTATGATTTTTATTTAAGAGATGTGCTTGTTAAAATTAAAAATGAATATCACAATTTAATAAATAGTTTTGTAAATAGCAAAAATGAAAATTTAAATAAGAGATCTGTATTGGAACAAATTAGTTACAAAATTTTTCTAATTGAATCGATAATAGAAAGTGTACCAAGAGAGCCCATAAAAAGATCTCAATCACAAGAAAATGTCGATAAGTATAGCATGCTAAAGTTGAATTTGGACTTGGAAATGCCATTAACACAATAAAAAATAAGTATAAAATATAACATATCAGTTTTAATATAATTATAAAATATTAGTTTTTTTTTTCTATTTTAATAATTTAATTTAATAAAACTTTTAAGCCAAAAATATTCATTCTTCTGTTTTTCTTAAACTTATCCTGAAATCATGTAACTACCATTTAAAAGAATTCATTTAAAATTAATAAGAATAATAAATTAAAAAAGGTTAAAAAGAGCAATTACCTATTTTTAAAATAAACATAAAAATTTTCTTCCAATAAACTTTAAGATATTTAAAAATTCATGCTGAATACTTATTAAATGTTGAAACTTTGAAATTATTTTTTTTAATTGAAATGAATCTATCCATATGAATAACATGTGGACTCCATATAAACTTGATACCGAAAAACCCAAAGCAAAACCGTTAACAATTCGACATTTTCCTTTAGAAAACATGTATTTCTTCAAAATTGAATTTTTAGCTTGGCGCTAACACATGTGATTAAAAGCTTTTAGCAATTTGTATGTATGAGTTCTAATGTATAATTTGCGCTAGACAAGAACACTGACAACATACATTTAATGCCAATATGGATTCACTTTGAATGACCACCTAAATGCCTTAATTAAGTACTTGTATATGACTTAGAGTAAAACTAAATGCATAAACGCACTCTAAATTAAAAAAGGAATGTTTCAATATACATAACAAGTATGCTCGATAAAAATTTGATGCCTCAATAAATAGGTAAAAGACGTCAAAGTCTTACTTAAGTGTAACTTGTAAAATATCTATTCAAAGTAAGCGTTAACACTTATGCACTCAAACCAATAACTCAAGAGCAATCTAAACACATAATTGTTTTTGAAAATTGGACATTTACTTGTGGTCCAAATATTTAATTTAAATGGAAATAGTTTGTGCGATTCACAAATAAAGTACCTCGGACTAAGATGCATACAAAAGCTTAGTTCAAGAGCAATTTAAATATACATTCGAATTGTACATTTGGTCATTTACTTGTTGTCAAAATATTTAATTTAAATCGAATAACTTGAGCGATTCACAAATAAAGTACCTCGGACTTAGATGCATACAAAAGCTAATTCACGAGCAATCTAAATATACATTCGAATTATACATTTAACATTTACTTGTGGTCAAAATATTTAATTTAAATGGAAATAGTTTGTGCGATTCACAAATAAAGTACCTCGGACTTAGATGCATACAAAAGCTTAAGTCACGAGCAATCTAAATATACATTCGAATTATACATTTAACATTTACTTGTGGTCAAAAAATTTAATTTAAATCGAATAAGTTTTAATACTCAAACCGCAAGTTGATTTCCGCTACTTGCTTTTTTACAAATTTCAATTTTTGAAAATTCGAAAATATATATGTTTATTTTGAGTATTTGATCATCTAGTTTTAAATTACTTCTTTTAATGTGAGAAAGGATATAAATGTATTTACATTCTAGTCCAGGTTTAATACTCAAACCGCAAGTTGATTCCCGCAACTTGCTTTTTTACAAATTTCAATTTTTGAAAATTCGAAAATATATATGTTTATTTTGAGTATTTGATCATCTAGTTTTAAATTACTTCTTTTAATGTGAGAAAGGATATAAATGTATTTACATTCTAGTCCAGGTTTAATACTCAAACCGCAAGTTGATTCCCGCAACTTGCTTTTTTACAAATTTCAATTTTTGAAAATTCGAAAATATATATGTTTATTTTGAGTAGCTTATCTTCTAGTTTTAAATTTCTTCTTTTAATGTGAGAAAGCATATTAATGTATTTACATTATAGTTAAGGTTTAATACTCAAACCGCAAGTTGATTCCCGCAACTTGCTTTTTTACAAATTTCAATTTTTGAAAATTCGAAAATATATATGTTTATTTTGAGTATTTGATCATCTAGTTTTAAATTACTTCTTTTAATGTGAGAAAGGATATAAATGTATTTACATTCTAGTCCAGGTTTAATACTCAAACCGCAAGTTGATTCCCGCAACTTGCTTTTTTACAAATTTCAATTTTTGAAAATTCGAAAATATATATGTTTATTTTGAGTAGCTTATCTTCTAGTTTTAAATTTCTTCTTTTAATGTGAGAAAGCATATTAATGTATTTACATTATAGTTAAGGTTTAATACTCAAACCGCAAGTTGATTTCCGCAACTTGCTTTTTTACAAATTTCAATTTTTGAAAATTCGAAAATATATATGTTTATTTTGAGTAGCTTATCTTCTAGTTTTAAATTTCTTCTTTTAATGTGAGAAAGCATATAAATGTATTTACATTCTAGTCCAGGTTTAATACTCAAACCGCAAGTTGATTCCCGCAACTTGCTTTTTTACAAATTTCAATTTTTGAAAATTCGAAAATATATATGTTTATTTTGAGTATTTGATCATCTAGTTTTAAATTACTTCTTTTAATGTGAGAAAGGATATAAATGTATTTACATTCTAGTCCAGGTTTAATACTCAAACCGCAAGTTGATTCCCGCAACTTGCTTTTTTACAAATTTCAATTTTTGAAAATTCGAAAATATATATGTTTATTTTGAGTATTTGATCATCTAGTTTTAAATTACTTCTTTTAATGTGAGAAAGGATATAAATGTATTTACATTCTAGTCCAGGTTTAATACTCAAACCGCAAGTTGATTCCCGCAACTTGCTTTTTTACAAATTTCAATTTTTGAAAATTCGAAAATATATATGTTTATTTTGAGTAGCTTATCTTCTAGTTTTAAATTTCTTCTTTTAATGTGAGAAAGCATATTAATGTATTTACATTATAGTTAAGGTTTAATACTCAAACCGCAAGTTGATTCCAGCAACTTGCTTTTTTACAAATTTCAATTTTTGAAAATTCGAAAATATATATGTTTATTTTGAGTATTTGATCATCTAGTTTTAAATTACTTCTTTTAATGTGAGAAAGGATATAAATGTATTTACATTCTAGTCCAGGTTTAATACTCAAACCGCAAGTTGATTCCCGCAACTTGCTTTTTTACAAATTTCAATTTTTGAAAATTCGAAAATATATATGTTTATTTTGAGTATTTGATCATCTAGTTTTAAATTACTTCTTTTAATGTGAGAAAGGATATAAATGTATTTACATTCTAGTCCAGGTTTAATACTCAAACCGCAAGTTGATTCCCGCAACTTGCTTTTTTACAAATTTCAATTTTTGAAAATTCGAAAATATATATGTTTATTTTGAGTATTTGATCATCTAGTTTTAAATTACTTCTTTTAATGTGAGAAAGGATATAAATGTATTTACATTATAGTTAAGGTTTAATACTCAAACCGCAAGTTGATTTCCGCAACTTGCTTTTTTACAAATTTCAATTTTTGAAAATTCGAAAATATATATGTTTATTTTGAGTAGCTTATCTTCTAGTTTTAAATTTCTTCTTTTAATGTGAGAAAGCATATTAATGTATTTACATTATAGTTAAGGTTTAATACTCAAACCGCAAGTTGATTCCCGCAACTTGCTTTTTTACAAATTTCAATTTTTGAAAATTCGAAAATATATATGTTTATTTTGAGTAGCTTATCTTCTAGTTTTAAATTTCTTCTTTTAATGTGAGAAAGCATATTAATGTATTTACATTATAGTTAAGGTTTAATACTCAAACCGCAAGTTGATTTCCGCAACTTGCTTTTTTACAAATTTCAATTTTTGAAAATTCGAAAATATATATGTTTATTTTGAGTATTTGATCATCTAGTTTTAAATTACTTCTTTTAATGTGAGAAAGGATATAAATGTATTTACATTCTAGTCCAGGTTTAATACTCAAACCGCAAGTTGATTCCCGCAACTTGCTTTTTTACAAATTTCAATTTTTGAAAATTCGAAAATATATATGTTTATTTTGAGTATTTGATCATCTAGTTTTAAATTACTTCTTTTAATGTGAGAAAGGATATAAATGTATTTACATTCTAATTCATGTTTAACACCTAAATAACAAATAAACAAAATACTTTTAACATTAAGTAGCAAGTTAAAATACGCAACTTACTTTTTTAGAATAATCAATACAAAACAATTTCAATTTTATTATTGCAAAACAATTTCAATTTTAGTTATTTTCAATGGTACAAATTCATTTTTATACATTATAATATTTATATGTTTTTTTCCGAAAATATATTTCTAATAATGTTTGTTTTAAATTTTAAAAAATCAAAAATCAAAAAACAAAAAATTTAAATTTAAGACTTGCGGAAATCAAGTTGCGGTTTAACCAAGTTCTTTATCATATTTTATTTCAATAAATCATTTCCCTTTGTCAAATCTTTGTGTCATTAACCCTAATCCTAACCCTAACCCTAAACCCTAAACCCTAAACCCTAACCCTAACCCCTTTTTTCAAAAAACTTTTTTTAATTTTTATCTCGTGCGACTCACAATAAAAGTTATCAAAGGACCAGCTCATTTTGACAATCATAGTCAGATCTTTCACCAGGGACCAACCAAAACCAAAAAATCCCATAAGAAAAACTTTTTCCAAAAAACTTTTTTTAATTTTTATCTCGTGCGACTCACAATAAAAGTTATCAAAGGACCAGCTCATTTTGACAATCGTAGTCAGATCTTTCACCAGGGACCAACCAAAACCAAAAATTCCCCTAAGAAAAACTTTTTCAAAAAACTTTTTTTAATTTTTATCTCGTGCGACTCACAGTAAAAGTTATCAAAGGACCAGCTCATTTTGACAATCGTAGTCAGATCTTTCACCAGGGACCAACCAATTCGACCTCAAAGATTCATCTAAAAACAAAAAAATAACGAACAAAATCTGTCTCCTCGCCAGTACTAGAAAAGCAATTGAGTTAAGAATAAAATTAGATTTTTCTCCAAGACATATTGGCATAAATTACAATCGTTTTCATGAACTTCCAAAAATTGAAAAAAACTCGCTACTTAAAATACTTCGCGACCTCAACTCAGTTTACCTTAACTGCATCAACTCGAAATTAAAATCTCTAAACGAACATACATATAACTTAGGTCTTAAATACGAACCAGACTCTCCAGAACATCACAAACAAAACTCACCCGAATGGAGGGACCTAAACAACTTAATAAAATTTAATCCACTCAACACAAAACCATTATCTAAATATAAAAAACTTCAATCAGACAATTTAGGATTCTTGAAATTTATTCCACCCTTTTTTGACCCGACAACAACTAAATTAACCCAAACTTTAATATCAACGACCAATAACACTACTCGAAACGAAAAAGCAATTATTAACGAGCCTAAAAAGCATTCACACGAAAATAATAGCGACCATCAACTCCAACACTTACAAAACGGAATTTATTGTATTTCAACAAATGATAATATAAAAATACCAAACTATGTAATCCAATCCCTTTCATTTGGTCTCAACTACGTTCCCGACTCAACAAAATATCCGTCTACGAATTCCGAAAACGACTTAAACGATTTCGAAAAAGACTTCGATGGAAATACTTTTGGTATTACAAAAATCCGAACGAAGCAAATGAGGTCCAACAACGTTTTCTTCCAATATCCTTAAGGAAAAATGTACAAACTGACCCTCCATCAAGCAGCGCTTTAACATCGTATGTCCAAAAAATAAAAGACACATTCAACAAACAAATAAATAACTGCAATAAACCGAAAAGAAACCGCGATTTATCAATAAACATAAACAAAACAATCAAATTCTTCAAGGAGAATATGGATAATATTGTTCTCAAACCGGCCGACAAAGGAAGCGGCACCGTAATAATAAACTATTCGTTTTACATAAACAGCATTGAACAATACATAGCTTCAAACGGCTCCTTTTTCAATCCAACAATTCCACTCTTAGACAAAATCTCCAAAGAATTATCTATACTAAAACAAACTGGACAAATCGACTTTAGAACCTTCAAAATGCTCCTCCCCGACACTACCAAAGCACGATGTCCCTACCTATACGGCTTACCGAAAATTCATAAATTCCCGGTCTCATTCCGTCCAATTGTGAGTGGTAACGGACATCCGACAGAAAATCTATCAAAACTCGTCGACTTCCTACTACAACCATATTCAAATTTAAGTCCATTCTTTCTAAAAGACTCAACGGATCTACAGAATCAACTATCAAATATTGGCTCGCTCTCACAATCGGACATACTTTTTTCACTTGACGTCGTATCCATGTACACTAATATTCCTCTCGATGAACTAATCGAATCCAATGTACGAACAATCAACAAACATCCAACTTCACTTCTCTCTACCAAACGAACAATCTTTAAACCGGATATCGTTCGAAAATTACTAGAACTCACTCTGTATAACAATTACTTCCAATTTAATAAGAAATTCTACCATCAAAAACACGGAATAGCAATGGGCACTCCATGTGCATGCTCAACGTCGGACATTTTCATTTGTGACTGGATGGAAAACGCATTCTCTGTATTCCAAATAACACCCAACTTTTATAAACAGTACAGAGATGATGGGTTCGGCATCTGGACACATGGCCTCAACTCTTTAATACTTTTCGTAGAAACATTAAATCAAATGCATCCGACTCTTAAATTCACACTAACTCATGGTCGAGAACTAAGCTATCTCGATTTAACAATCAAAATCGACCAACACGGAAAAATAAAAACCGAAACATACTATAAACCTACAGACTCGTTCGCCTATCTTCACTCTGAGAGTAACCATCCAAGACACTGTATGGAAAACATCGGACTTTCACAAGCCATACGACATATAAGAAACTGTTCGAATTTTAGCACTTATCAATACCATACACACTTTCTTAAATTCAACTTAATTAAGAAAGGATACAACTTCAACCTTGTCTCAAATAAAATTGCAAAAATTCAATTCCGGAAACGATCAAACTTTCTGAAATACAAAACATCAAAACCTCTCAAACGTACTCCATTAATTGTGACCTACAACCATAACATGCCACCAATTAAAAGAATCGTCCGCAACATTACCGACTCTATAATAGATGGAGATGATTTTAAAGCGATTGGGGGCTATCCAATAATCGGCTACCGAATTCAGAAGTCAATCGGCTCACAAATTATACGAGCTAAAACATAGAATTTAACTTTAATATATTTTTCTGTTCTATAAAATTTATAAATAAATGATTATCAAAAAATAAAACTCTTTAAGCATTCTTGATCCCATCCAATCTTATTTTACAAGCAGCATACCAATTTTAATTTTTATCTCGTGCGACTCACAGTAAAAGTTATCAAAGGACCACCTCATTTCGATAATCGTAATCAGATCTTTCATTTAGGACCAACCAAAACCAAAAAATTCCCCTCAAAAAAACTTTTTTCAAAAAACTCCTTTTAAAATTTATCTCGTGCGACTCACTGTAAAAGTTATCAAAGGACCAGCTTATTTTGACAATCATAGTCAGATCTTTCATCAGGGACCAACCAAAACCAAAAATTCCAATAAGAAAAACCTTTTTCAAAAATTTTTATCTCGTGCGACTTATTGTAAAAGTTATCAAAGGACCAGCTCATTTTGCCAATCGTAGTCAGATCTTTCACCAGGGACCAACCAAAAACGAGATTTCTAAAAAGGTGCTTCAGTTTTTTTATATAAATTATTTTTTATCCCCTAACCCTAATCCTAACCCTAACCCTAATTCCTAACCCTAAACCCAGCAATTTTCGGACCTTTCTTCTAAATATACAAATGTTATGAGCGAAGGATCAAAACTTTTTCAAGAACATATTGATTTAAAATCCGCACATGATAGACTTTTGGTAAATTTAAAAATAAAATTTTTTTCTTGAGCTTAAATATTCTTTTAGGAGCAATTTGCTATGGAACAAAACAAGTGTAATGATCTAATTAAAATTCAAGAAAGTTTATCAAGCAATTTGACAAACAATAATAATGGTAGTTTTCTTCCAACTCAAAATTTTTTTGGTACATTCACGGACCAATCAGTGACTTCAATGGATGTTGATGTATCAAGAAACTTTTATGAAATTTCAAAATCTTTCGTTTCTGGTTCTGAAACACCATTTGACTTATTTCAGCTATCAAAACAACAAAAAAACGATTTAAGAAACCTTTTTTTCCTTGACAAACAAAGTGAAGAAACACGTTTTAAAAAATGTAATGTCTGTGGTAAAGAATTTTCGGAGTTTAAATACATGCGAAATCATCGAGGTTCTATGCATTTCAATATTTTACGTAGATATAGCAAAGCGTATGGTAGTTTTTTCGAGAAATTTTTAGAAAAAAGTTAATTTAAAAAATATTTATCAATAATAATTAACATATTCTTTCATTATTAAAATAAACTATTTAATCAAAAACTTGTACTTCATCTGTTATCTTCGAAAAGGAAACTGAGAGTCATATACCATGTTTACTTTACTTAATTTAAAAAAATTGAAAAAAATTCTTTAAAAAAGACCTAAAAAGAGATGAAAGCTGCAATCGTTGCTTAGAAATTTCAAAACCATACTTTCTTAGCAACCAATATCCTTTGTTTTTAATAGTTAATAATCAAATCGAGGATTTAGAGCCATTAAATTTGCCGCCATTTATAAATCTTGAAGAAGAATTGTAAGTCAGACTTTTTTTCAGAAAATTAAAAATCAAATTTAAAAATATAATTTAGATATATTTTGATCGGATCGACTCTTCATTGTGAAGCACATTTCATTTTAAAAATTTTTGATGGAAAAAATTTTTATGAAATTGACAATTTAAATCAAGATGTTTTAACACAAAATAACTCAAGGGTCTCTTCGGGAAGCACATTTAGGATAACTACTATTTTTTACGAAAAAATTTAGAAATTATTTTTCGAATGTTTAGTTTAAAAAAAACGAATGATTATATTTTTTATTTATTCAATAAAAACTTAGAAAAAGATCATTTTTATTAAAATTAAAAATCAGAGAATTTTGGACACAGTTACCGAGCCGAACTGGGGAATTTGTTCGAAAATTTTGACACTGTCAAATTCGTCCTTGAATAAAAAGTCTCTTCTGAATTCTCCCTTTTTTTAATTTTTTTTTATTTATTTAAAAAATTGAAAAAAATTCTTTAAAAAAGACCAAATATCAGCTAAATGACACTAAGATCATGTTGCTTTAGATCACAAAGATCGTTTAAGTCTTTAAAAAAATTATGAAATAAAATAAGTGAATCTATTTAAAATAAAAAATGTTATGATTAATTAGATATCTTGATCCAATTGAAGTTGTTAGTCAAATACATGTTGTTGGTCAAAGAGGAAGTTATTTAATGTCTTTTTCATTTTAATTCAACCGGTGAAATTGTTTGACAAAGATTCTCGAGTGTTGAGGAGGACACTGTCCAGTTCAGCTTTGAAGTGCTGAAATCAGAGATCGTTGAAGTTGTTTGTCAAAGCCTCATTTGAGATGATGAACGGCTTAATTTTGATCTTGGCTCTGCTAATGTTCGCCTTTGAGTCGATGGACAAAGATACTTGCCAGCTATTTAAGTATTGAAGTTGTTGGTCAGAGACTCGTTTTAGATCATTGACGGACTTTAATTCATTTTTGGCTTCTAATTTTTAACCATCAGAACAAAAAGTGTGTGTGTTAGCAAGAAATATTCAAACATTTTGGTCAAGACACGTTTGAGTCATTTAGGGTCTTTTTAACATTCTAAGGGTTTAGGAAAAAATTCTGAACCATATTGTTAACGAGGTTTTTGACATATAATAAACTGGTGAATAATTGTTGTCAAATATTCACTTGGAACTGTCAAACTCACTTCGAAACGCTAAAACGAAGATATTTGAAATTTAAGTAGTTGATAAAAAACACGTAAGGGTCATTTAGAGTCTTAGAGACACTATGCACCATTTAATACGATATATTTGACAGAGACTCGTTTGATTTGAAAGAAATACTCGTTTCTTTTATCTTTTTGTCGTATTAGAAAAATAAAAAATGTTTTTCGTGTTTCTAAAATTTTAAGTTCTAATTCGTTTAAAAATTAATTATAAATTAAAAATGATTTTACTATTATAAAATAAAAATAATCTATTTTTAAAATTTTAATTAAAAAAAAAATTAAAATAAATTTAACATAATAAAATTAATCTTTTATTGCATGCAAATTGCAATTCTGTTTTTATTTGAAAATTTTTTGAGCAAATTTGAAAATTGAAATTTGAGCAAAATTTTTACTTTGCCGATTCTTTGGTGAATATTATTCACCATTATTCACCATTTTTGATAAATTGAATTTAAACTTTAAACGAATTTTTTATTTTTAACAAATTTTTATTTACATTTTATTATCTTTTATTCATGAATAAATGGAGAGTAAATCAGTCTTTAATTAGGCAAGGGCACTAGCCTATTTATTAACCTTGAACTTGAACTTGACTAATTTAAATAAAGTCAAGACGAAGTCGAGATGAAAACGAGCCAATAGGCGTAAGTTTTGTAATACTTAAAAAAAACATTCGATAAATCCAGTAACGGATGAACCGGTAAACAATATTTTCGTACATGGGGTACAAAACATCCGTGAAGCAGGATTAGTACTACTGGACAAAATAATTATCAACACCTTTTCGGTCAAATCCGATGGATTCGTATGGGACACAACCGCCGTATTCACCGAATTAATTTCGCATTTGTTAGATACGCAAATCGAAATTTCCATCGCGAGGTCGTAGCTCATTTTAACAGAGTTGGAATTCCAGACACCAACATTTAAATGGAAATCAACCCTATTCAAACCGACGCCAATCACATTCGTCAAGAAGAACCAACGACTCCCAGTATTGCTGCACAACTAGCTCAGGTCGAACGCATCAGGTTTGAGTTGTACGAAAAACCTCAAGAACGACTACATTAAGTTCAAAGAGACCTAGCAAATGAGAGAACAACTAACGCTTTGTTGAATCAGCGGGTCGAACAACTAGATCAGGAAAATGCTGAATTACGAACACGACTCGTCGAACAGAATCAAATATTCGATGAGCTGCTCAACACCCCCAAAATAACGCACCTTACACCAAGAGAAATTCCCATTCAGAGACCCGTACCAAGACGATTAGGGCGAGAACAAGTAGAGCAGCCTATTCAAGCTAACAAACGGCGGTTCTTCAACACCAGGAACTAGGTGGACCGTGCTCAATATGCTTAGACGACTTCATAGACTGTGAAGTAGCTAAGTTGCCATCATCGAACATACGAACGCAACATTGTCAAGTACATGCAATTGGAAGGAAGACTTTTCCCGCTATGTTTTTGTTGTTTATTTTTGGAGTTTTGTTTAATTTGTGTTCTCCATTATTTTTTTTCTCCTTTATTTTTTTTTTCTATCTCATTTGAGATTTATAAGTTCTTTAATTAATTAAATAATTTTAGCACAGTTAGTGGCACATACAAAGTATTGGACCTATGAGTTGAAATTATTTAAGAGCTAAGGCTTCGGTGTTTTACTCGATTTTACACCAATGGCATTTAAAAGCTTTTGCTAGTTTCTTAGCTTCTTTGAAACAAATTTGACCCGAGCGGGATTCCAACTGACACTTTCGTGAAGCATTGATCAACCGACGATACCAACTAAGCAACCATTCCCATCAAACACATCGGCCCGTAATACAGAAACAGTTAGAAAATTTTCGCCCCTTGCGGGGATTGAACTTTAGACCCTCTGCTTGCAAGACTAGCTCGCAAACCACTCGGCTATACCGCTTATATTTAGTTTTGTTTTTTTTTAGTAGTTGTCTTGTTTAAGGTTGCCACCTTCTTTATAAAGGGGGAGGTATGTTGTGACCAGTAAATTGACACTACAGTCGACTAGCTTTGATCCGAAATTTTTCAAAGTCAAGAATATTGGTTCGGATTAAATAATTCGGATTAATGTAAATTCAAAATTTTTCAATAACTTTATTATAAATTTTTTTTCAAATAACGTCCTAATTAAAAAAGAAAGAAGGTTGAATAGAATATTTTCTTATCTAATTTCAGATAAAAAAAATTAAATTTTCTTAAAATCACTAACAATAGCATCTTGATCCAAATTCTCAATTCTCATTTTTTATAGAAATTCCTTTAAATCATCTAAAATATCAATCATATTTTTCTAAACTTTGAAGTTTCACCATAAAATTGAAGTAATTCAATTGAGCTTAAGACATCACGGTAGCTTGGTCGAAGACGATCGTCAACAATATCAGGATTATTTTTTTTGTTCAAAATTCTAATTAGTTTTTCAGACAAACTATAATTTTATTCGAACTTTTATCTGAGCCTTTTTGTTTGACTATTGAAAATTTTTTACGATTCAACATTAAAAAATTTTTTTAATTATAACATCAGAAAAACACAATCCTGTTCGATTAAAAAAATTAAAATAACATGCAATAATGTGTGCATGTAATAGAAAAAAAATAATCCGAACACTTTTGTTCGAATTATCGAAGGTTTTTTTCATTGATGTGATTCGTAAAGTGGTTAGGGAATGTGCGATTTCAGTTCGAATAGTGAACTGTTCGGATAAAAGTGATTCGGATTAAAGTAAGTAGACTGTACTTAAATTTTTCTCTATTCCTTTTCTTTAACTCACATGTTGTATTACTTTCACTCTTTCTGTTCTGCATCTTTATTTTTCATATATAAACAACAAATAAAGAGATTTTAACATGTTGAAGGCAAATATAACAGAAAGGTGATAAGACTGATATGAATAACTACCAGGCAATATCTGTCATTCTCCTTTTGTTAAAATGCTCGGAAAACTTCTAGCAAAGCAAATAAAGTTTTATTTTGAGAATAACATTATTTTCTTCGAGAATATTTCCTTAGAGGTCAGCATGGTTTCAGGTCTAGTTACTCATGTCAAACAGCTCTTCATGAGTTTATATCATTCTTAAAAAAAGCTATAGATCTAAAGCTTATTTTCCTAACTCTGTTTATTGATTTTAGGTAAGTGTTTGGTCTAATTGACCCATTTCTTCTTTAATTTAAGCTTTTTCGTTTTGGTTTTGATAATAATCCACTGGGTCTTACCTTTTTTTACTTTTTTGATAACAGGTCTCAATTCGTCAAAATGAAAAAAATTTTTCTTTATTATAGCGACACTAAAGCTTGAAGTTCATTAAGGCTCAGTTCTTGTCACTGCTGCATGCTCTTGAGAACATTTGTATGTGATTTAATGATTTTATTTTATGTTTTTTCAAATATTTCTTTTTACCTCTATGTGTATAGAGATTAATTGCAAAATAATCAGCAAATTATAAAGTTAAATTTTTTCTATCTGTACTATTCTTACAAGATAAGTAACAAAAGTTTTAATTGCTTTGAAAATTATTTAAAGGTTATTCATTAAAAATTGTTAGTATTATCTGTAATTTTGATAATTAATAAGTTTAATATAAGATAAAGCATTTCTTTAGATATTTGGGGAAGTTTCCCAAGCAATTTATAGACAATTTACATTCAAAATTACTTATCTTGTAAGAATAGTATAAAACGATGGTAAAAAATCTGAATTCTAAAAATTAAAAACTTATCGTTTTAATTTTCGCTAAAAAAAATGGTTGATTATTCTGATCGCACTCGTATTGTTTTCGTAGGAAAAACTGGAAATGGGAAAAGCTCCTCGATCAATAGCTTGATAGGACGGAACGAATTAACTGCAAAGGCCTCTTCAGCAAGTGTTTCAATTAATTGCCAAGAAGTGTTAGCTGATATTAAAGGCCAAAGTTGCCTTATTGTTGATTCACCAGGTTATTTTAAAACCGTTGTTTATTTTAAATTTTTTATTTTTAATGAATTTTTAAATATGACAGGTCTTTATGATACTAAAATACCGCAACACGAAATTTTCGACAAGTTAAAGAGTGTTTTGGATCTTACTTATCCTGGTGTACACGTATTTGTTGTGGTGCTAACTGTCACCAGATTCACTGAAGAAGAACAAAAGACAGTCGATTTTATTTCAGACTATTTTGGTAAATTTTCATGCCGTAATAAAAACTTTTATCTAGATTTTTTAAATAGGAGATGACATAAGAAAATTTGGTCTTGTTTTGTTTACTAAATTAGATGACTTAGAACAAGATAAAGTAAGACTGGAGGATTTCATTGGAGGAAATGAAAAATTGCAAACATTTGTTAACCAATTTGGCCGAAGATATATTGGACTCAATAACCGACTTGACAAGAACGGTAGCAGAATGCAAGAGACAAGGAAAACATTTATTGATTTAGTTAATAAAATAATGCTAAATAATAATGGGACATTTTATACAACTAAAGTATTTGAGACCTGTCAGAAAGCATTTGATTTAAAAATGAAAAAAATTGAAGAGATGAATGTCTCATTGGAAGAAAAAAGTTTGCAAATGGAAAAGATGAGTAATGATCATAGAGAAGCTTTGAATTTTATGAAGGGTCAACAGCTTGAAATTATTGAAAAAATGGAAATAACGATGAATGAAAAAAATCTGGAAATCGCTGAAATAAATAAAATTCATCAAATTCGATTAGCTCAATTGGAAGATGAAATGAAGGAAATCAAAAGAAAAAATCAAAAACCTGAAAAAGGTTTTTTGCAAGAAACAGAGGGAAAGTCAGGAGAAATGGTTGATTATTCTGATCGCACTCGTATTGTTTTCGTAGGAAAAACTGGAAATGGGAAAAGCTCCTCGATCAATAGCTTGATAGGACGGAACGAATTAACTGCAAAGGCCTCTTCAGCAAGTGTTACAATTAATTGCCAAGAAGTGTTAGCTGATATTAAAGGCCAAAGTTGTCTTATTGTTGATTCACCAGGTTATTTTAAAACCGTTGTTTATTTTAAATTTTTTATTTTTAATGAATTTTTAAATATGACAGGTCTTTATGATACTAAAATACCGCAACACGAAATTTTCGACAAGTTAAAGAGTGTTTTGGATCTTACTTATCCTGGTGTACACGTATTTGTTGTGGTGCTAACTGTCACCAGATTCACTGAAGAAGAACAAAAGACAGTCGATTTTATTTCAGACTATTTTGGTAAATTTTCATGCCGTAATAAAAACTTTTATCTAGATTTTTTAAATAGGAGATGACATAAGAAAATTTGGTCTTGTTTTGTTTACTAAATTAGATGACTTAGAACAAGATAAAGTAAGACTGGAGGATTTCATTGGAGGAAATGAAAAATTGCAAACATTTGTTAACCAATTTGGCCGAAGATATATTGGACTCAATAACCGACTTGACAAGAACGGTAGCAGAATGCAAGAGACAAGGAAAACATTTATTGATTTAGTTAATAAAATAATGCTAAATAATAATGGGACATTTTATACAACTAAAGTATTTGAGACCTGTCAGAAAGCATTTGATTTAAAAATGAAAAAAATTGAAGAGATGAATGTCTCATTGGAAGAAAAAAGTTTGCAAATGGAAAAGATGAGTAATGATCATAGAGAAGCTTTGAATTTTATGAAGGGTCAACAGCTTGAAATTATTGAAAAAATGGAAATAACGATGAATGAAAAAAATCTGGAAATCGCTGAAATAAATAAAATTCATCAAATTCGATTAGCTCAATTGGAAGATGAAATGAAGGAAATCAAAAGAAAAAATCAAAAACCTGAAAAAGGTTTTTTGCAAGAAACAGAGGGAAAGTCAGGAGAAATGGTTGATTATTCTGATCGCACTCGTATTGTTTTCGTAGGAAAAACTGGAAATGGGAAAAGCTCCTCGATCAATAGCTTGATAGGACGGAACGAATTAACTGCAAAGGCCTCTTCAGCAAGTGTTACAATTAATTGCCAAGAAGTGTTAGCTGATATTAAAGGCCAAAGTTGTCTTATTGTTGATTCACCAGGTTATTTTAAAACCGTTTGTTATTTTAAATTTTTTATTTTTAATGAATTTTTAAATATGACAGGTCTTTATGATACTAAAATACCGCAACACGAAATTTTCGACAAGTTAAAGAGTGTTTTGGATCTTACTTATCCTGGTGTACACGTATTTGTTGTGGTGCTAACTGTCACCAGATTCACTGAAGAAGAACAAAAGACAGTCGATTTTATTTCAGACTATTTTGGTAAATTTTCATGCCGTAATAAAAACTTTTATCTAGATTTTTTAAATAGGAGATGACATAAGAAAATTTGGTCTTGTTTTGTTTACTAAATTAGATGACTTAGAACAAGATAAAGTAAGACTGGAGGATTTCATTGGAGGAAATGAAAAAATTGAAAACATTTGTTAACCAATTTGGCCGAAGATATATTGGACTCAATAACCGACTTGACAAGAACGGTAGCAGAATGCAAGAGACAAGGAAAACATTTATTGATTTAGTTAATAAAATAATGCTAAATAATAATGGGACATTTTATACAACTAAAGTATTTGAGACCTGTCAGAAAGCATTTGATTTAAAAATGAAAAAAATTGAAGAGATGAATGTCTCATTGGAAGAAAAAAGTTTGCAAATGGAAAAGATGAGTAATGATCATAGAGAAGCTTTGAATTTTATGAAGGGTCAACAGCTTGAAATTATTGAAAAAATGGAAATAACGATGAATGAAAAAAATCTGGAAATCGCTGAAATAAATAAAATTCATCAAATTCGATTAGCTCAATTGGAAGATGAAATGAAGGAAATCAAAAGAAAAAATCAAAAACCTGAAAAAGGTTTTTTGCAAGAAACAGAGGGAAAGTCAGGAGAAATGGTTGATTATTCTGATCGCACTCGTATTGTTTTCGTAGGAAAAACTGGAAATGGGAAAAGCTCCTCGATCAATAGCTTGATAGGACGGAACGAATTAACTGCAAAGGCCTCTTCAGCAAGTGTTTCAATTAATTGCCAAGAAGTGTTAGCTGATATTAAAGGCCAAAGTTGCCTTATTGTTGATTCACCAGGTTATTTTAAAACCGTTGTTTATTTTAAATTTTTTATTTTTAATGAATTTTTAAATATGACAGGTCTTTATGATACTAAAATACCGCAACACGAAATTTTCGACAAGTTAAAGAGTGTTTTGGATCTTACTTATCCTGGTGTACACGTATTTGTTGTGGTGCTAACTGTCACCAGATTCACTGAAGAAGAACAAAAGACAGTCGATTTTATTTCAGACTATTTTGGTAAATTTTCATGCCGTAATAAAAACTTTTATCTAGATTTTTTAAATAGGAGATGACATAAGAAAATTTGGTCTTGTTTTGTTTACTAAATTAGATGACTTAGAACAAGATAAAGTAAGACTGGAGGATTTCATTGGAGGAAATGAAAAATTGCAAACATTTGTTAACCAATTTGGCCGAAGATATATTGGACTCAATAACCGACTTGACAAGAACGGTAGCAGAATGCAAGAGACAAGGAAAACATTTATTGATTTAGTTAATAAAATAATGCTAAATAATAATGGGACATTTTATACAACTAAAGTATTTGAGACCTGTCAGAAAGCATTTGATTTAAAAATGAAAAAAATTGAAGAGATGAATGTCTCATTGGAAGAAAAAAGTTTGCAAATGGAAAAGATGAGTAATGATCATAGAGAAGCTTTGAATTTTATGAAGGGTCAACAGCTTGAAATTATTGAAAAAATGGAAATAACGATGAATGAAAAAAATCTGGAAATCGCTGAAATAAATAAAATTCATCAAATTCGATTAGCTCAATTGGAAGATGAAATGAAGGAAATCAAAAGAAAAAATCAAAAACCTGAAAAAGGTTTTTTGCAAGAAACAGAGGGAAAGTCAGGAGAAATGGTTGATTATTCTGATCGCACTCGTATTGTTTTCGTAGGAAAAACTGGAAATGGGAAAAGCTCCTCGATCAATAGCTTGATAGGACGGAACGAATTAACTGCAAAGGCCTCTTCAGCAAGTATTACAATTAATTGCCAAGAAGTGTTAGCTGATATTAAAGGCCAAAGTTGTCTTATTGTTGATTCACCAGGTTATTTTAAAACCGTTGTTTATTTTAAATTTTTTATTTTTAATGAATTTTTAAATATGACAGGTCTTTATGATACTAAAATACCGCAACACGAAATTTTCGACAAGTTAAAGAGTGTTTTGGATCTTACTTATCCTGGTGTACACGTATTTGTTGTGGTGCTAACTGTCACCAGATTCACTGAAGAAGAACAAAAGACAGTCGATTTTATTTCAGACTATTTTGGTAAATTTTCATGCCGTAATAAAAACTTTTATCTAGATTTTTTAAATAGGAGATGACATAAGAAAATTTGGTCTTGTTTTGTTTACTAAATTAGATGACTTAGAACAAGATAAAGTAAGACTGGAGGATTTCATTGGAGGAAATGAAAAATTGCAAACATTTGTTAACCAATTTGGCCGAAGATATATTGGACTCAATAACCGACTTGACAAGAACGGTAGCAGAATGCAAGAGACAAGGAAAACATTTATTGATTTAGTTAATAAAATAATGCTAAATAATAATGGGACATTTTATACAACTAAAGTATTTGAGACCTGTCAGAAAGCATTTGATTTAAAAATGAAAAAAATTGAAGAGATGAATGTCTCATTGGAAGAAAAAAGTTTGCAAATGGAAAAGATGAGTAATGATCATAGAGAAGCTTTGAATTTTATGAAGGGTCAACAGCTTGAAATTATTGAAAAAATGGAAATAACGATGAATGAAAAAAATCTGGAAATCGCTGAAATAAATAAAATTCATCAAATTCGATTAGCTCAATTGGAAGATGAAATGAAGGAAATCAAAAGAAAAAATCAAAAACCTGAAAAAGGTTTTTTGCAAGAAACAGAGGGAAAGTCAGGAGAAATGGTTGATTATTCTGATCGCACTCGTATTGTTTTCGTAGGAAAAACTGGAAATGGGAAAAGCTCCTCGATCAATAGCTTGATAGGACGGAACGAATTAACTGCAAAGGCCTCTTCAGCAAGTGTTACAATTAATTGCCAAGAAGTGTTAGCTGATATTAAAGGCCAAAGTTGTCTTATTGTTGATTCACCAGGTTATTTTAAAACCGTTGTTTATTTTAAATTTTTTATTTTTAATGAATTTTTAAATATGACAGGTCTTTATGATACTAAAATACCGCAACACGAAATTTTCGACAAGTTAAAGAGTGTTTTGGATCTTACTTATCCTGGTGTACACGTATTTGTTGTGGTGCTAACTGTCACCAGATTCACTGAAGAAGAACAAAAGACAGTCGATTTTATTTCAGACTATTTTGGTAAATTTTCATGCCGTAATAAAAACTTTTATCTAGATTTTTTAAATAGGAGATGACATAAGAAAATTTGGTCTTGTTTTGTTTACTAAATTAGATGACTTAGAACAAGATAAAGTAAGACTGGAGGATTTCATTGGAGGAAATGAAAAATTGCAAACATTTGTTAACCAATTTGGCCGAAGATATATTGGACTCAATAACCGACTTGACAAGAACGGTAGCAGAATGCAAGAGACAAGGAAAACATTTATTGATTTAGTTAATAAAATAATGCTAAATAATAATGGGACATTTTATACAACTAAAGTATTTGAGACCTGTCAGAAAGCATTTGATTTAAAAATGAAAAAATTGAAGAGATGAATGTCTCATTGGAAGAAAAAAGTTTGCAAATGGAAAAGATGAGTAATGATCATAGAGAAGCTTTGAATTTTATGAAGGGTCAACAGCTTGAAATTATTGAAAAAATGGAAATAACGATGAATGAAAAAAATCTGGAAATCGCTGAAATAAATAAAATTCATCAAATTCGATTAGCTCAATTGGAAGATGAAATGAAGGAAATCAAAAGAAAAAATCAAAAACCTGAAAAAGGTTTTTTGCAAGAAACAGAGGGAAAGTCAGGAGAAATGGTTGATTATTCTGATCGCACTCGTATTGTTTTCGTAGGAAAAACTGGAAATGGGAAAAGCTCCTCGATCAATAGCTTGATAGGACGGAACGAATTAACTGCAAAGGCCTCTTCAGCAAGTGTTACAATTAATTGCCAAGAAGTGTTAGCTGATATTAAAGGCCAAAGTTGTCTTATTGTTGATTCACCAGGTTATTTTAAAACCGTTGTTTATTTTAAATTTTTTATTTTTAATGAATTTTTAAATATGACAGGTTTTTATGATACTAAAATACCGCAACACGAAATTTTCGACAAGTTAAAGAGTGTTTTGGATCTTACTTATCCTGGTGTACACGTATTTGTTGTGGTGCTAACTGTCACCAGATTCACTGAAGAAGAACAAAAGACAGTCGATTTTATTTCAGACTATTTTGGTAAATTTTCATGCCGTAATAAAAACTTTTATCTAGATTTTTTAAATAGGAGATGACATAAGAAAATTTGGTCTTGTTTTGTTTACTAAATTAGATGACTTAGAACAAGATAAAGTAAGACTGGAGGATTTCATTGGAGGAAATGAAAAATTGCAAACATTTGTTAACCAATTTGGCCGAAGATATATTGGACTCAATAACCGACTTGACAAGAACGGTAGCAGAATGCAAGAGACAAGGAAAACATTTATTGATTTAGTTAATAAAATAATGCTAAATAATAATGGGACATTTTATACAACTAAAGTATTTGAGACCTGTCAGAAAGCATTTGATTTAAAAATGAAAAAAATTGAAGAGATGAATGTCTCATTGGAAGAAAAAAGTTTGCAAATGGAAAAGATGAGTAATGATCATAGAGAAGCTTTGAATTTTATGAAGGGTCAACAGCTTGAAATTATTGAAAAAATGGAAATAACGATGAATGAAAAAAATCTGGAAATCGCTGAAATAAATAAAATTCATCAAATTCGATTAGCTCAATTGGAAAATGAAATGAAGGAAATCAAAAGAAAAAATCAAAAACCTGAAAAAGGTTTTTTGCAAGAAACAGAGGGAAAGTCAGGAGAAATGGTTGATTATTCTGATCGCACTCGTATTGTTTTCGTAGGAAAAACTGGAAATGGGAAAAGCTCCTCGATCAATAGCTTGATAGGACGGAACGAATTAACTGCAAAGGCCTCTTCAGCAAGTGTTACAATTAATTGCCAAGAAGTGTTAGCTGATATTAAAGGCCAAAGTTGTCTTATTGTTGATTCACCAGGTTATTTTAAAACCGTTGTTTATTTTAAATTTTTTATTTTTAATGAATTTTTAAATATGACAGGTCTTTATGATACTAAAATACCGCAACACGAAAATTTTCGACAAGTTAAAGAGTGTTTTGGATCTTACTTATCCTGGTGTACACGTATTTGTTGTGGTGCTAACTGTCACCAGATTCACTGAAGAAGAACAAAAGACAGTCGATTTTATTTCAGACTATTTTGGTAAATTTTCATGCCGTAATAAAAACTTTTATCTAGATTTTTTAAATAGGAGATGACATAAGAAAATTTGGTCTTGTTTTGTTTACTAAATTGGATGACTTAGAACAAGATAAAGTAAGACTGGAGGATTTCATTGGAGGAAATGAAAAATTGCAAACATTTGTTAACCAATTTGGCCGAAGATATATTGGACTCAATAACCGACTTGACAAGAACGGTAGCAGAATGCAAGAGACAAGGAAAACATTTATTGATTTAGTTAATAAAATAATGCTAAATAATAATGGGACATTTTATACAACTAAAGTATTTGAGACCTGTCAGAAAGCATTTGATTTAAAAATGAAAAAAATTGAAGAGATGAATGTCTCATTGGAAGAAAAAAGTTTGCAAATGGAAAAGATGAGTAATGATCATAGAGAAGCTTTGAATTTTATGAAGGGTCAACAGCTTGAAATTATTGAAAAAATGGAAATAACGATGAATGAAAAAAATCTGGAAATCGCTGAAATAAATAAAATTCATCAAATTCGATTAGCTCAATTGGAAAATGAAATGAAGGAAATCAAAAGAAAAAATCAAAAACCTGAAAAAGGTTTTTTGCAAGAAACAGAGGGAAAGTCAGGAGAAATGGTTGATTATTCTGATCGCACTCGTATTGTTTTCGTAGGAAAAACTGGAAATGGGAAAAGCTCCTCGATCAATAGCTTGATAGGACGGAACGAATTAACTGCAAAGGCCTCTTCAGCAAGTGTTACAATTAATTGCCAAGAAGTGTTAGCTGATATTAAAGGCCAAAGTTGTCTTATTGTTGATTCACCAGGTTATTTTAAAAACCGTTGTTTATTTTAAATTTTTTATTTTTAATGAATTTTTAAATATGACAGGTTTTTATGATACTAAAATACCGCAACACGAAATTTTCGACAAGTTAAAGAGTGTTTTGGATCTTACTTATCCTGGTGTACACGTATTTGTTGTGGTGCTAACTGTCACCAGATTCACTGAAGAAGAACAAAAGACAGTCGATTTTATTTCAGACTATTTTGGTAAATTTTCATGCCGTAATAAAAACTTTTATCTAGATTTTTTAAATAGGAGATGACATAAGAAAATTTGGTCTTGTTTTGTTTACTAAATTGGATGACTTAGAACAAGATAAAGTAAGACTGGAGGATTTCATTGGAGGAAATGAAAAATTGCAAACATTTGTTAACCAATTTGGCCGAAGATATATTGGACTCAATAACCGACTTGACAAGAACGGTAGCAGAATGCAAGAGACAAGGAAAACATTTATTGATTTAGTTAATAAAATAATGCTAAATAATAATGGGACATTTTATACAACTAAAGTATTTGAGACCTGTCAGAAAGCATTTGATTTAAAAATGAAAAAAATTGAAGAGATGAATGTCTCATTGGAAGAAAAAAGTTTGCAAATGGAAAAGATGAGTAATGATCATAGAGAAGCTTTGAATTTTATGAAGGGTCAACAGCTTGAAATTATTGAAAAAATGGAAATAACGATGAATGAAAAAAATCTGGAAATCGCTGAAATAAATAAAATTCATCAAATTCGATTAGCTCAATTGGAAGATGAAATGAAGGAAATCAAAAGAAAAAATCAAAAACCTGAAAAAGGTTTTTTGCAAGAAACAGAGGGAAAGTCAGGAGAAATGGTTGATTATTCTATTCAAAAAGTTAATGAATTGGAGGATTTTCAAGTTCAAAATTACCGAAAAAACTATCCCTAATTTTTTTATTAAATTTAAAATAATTCTTCTTAGATGATTCGAAATGTCGGTTTAGATTTTTCATTTTTTTTCTATGGGATCAAACATAAATTTTTCTTGACAATATTCACACGTTTTATCTATGTTCATTTTCATTTTTTACGTTATTGCATTTTATTAAACAAATCAAAACGTTTGAATTTTATTAGAATGTTTTTTTTCTTGTCTCAAAAAAGAAATTTTTTTGCAAAAAAAGAGAATTTTTTTCCCTAAATTATAATTTTTTCAAAAAATACCCACCCACCGTCATTTTTCTTCCTTTTAATTTCAAAATTTTTTTGTAAATTGTTGTAAAAAAAATCACTTTTCTACCCGAGAAATATGAAATACATGAAAAAATTTTTTCTTCTTCACAATTTACATATCGACATGAAGTTGTTTTGATAGTGTTTCTTAACTTGATAATTAGATTAGTTTTAACAATCTTTAGTTGAAACTGTGATACGTTTCCTTTGTAAAAAATAATATGTTTATTTTTAATCCCTGTATCTAAGATCTGCACAGAGATTTTGTTATACTTAGAATAGACTGTACATGATTATGACAGTGTTAAATCGAATAAACACTACTTGATGAAAAGAGTTTATGAAGGAGCTTTGTAAGAAACATATTCACAAATAAATAAATAAGATTCAATCAATATTTATTTCAGTACATATTCACTACGTTGTGAAACATCTGAGGATTATGAAAAACGAAAATTTTTCAGTTATTTTTATCTTAAAAAATGGCCTGATGATGATTTTGAGGATTATCCAATTATAGTATGAAGGAAATGAGATATTTTGATCGGAGAAAACCTTATAAGGACTGTATCAGTTGATTTTTGAAAATTTAATCATTGAGAACAAATCGGAGCTTAGTGATTAATTTCATTTTTAGTAAATAAAATCACCTGTATTACGTATTCGTAATAAAATTTAGACAATCAGGTATTTTTTAAGTCTCAACTTTATTTTTAATTTAAAGTTAGCCACAAAGATAGCTAATGTACATTTAAAAGGAAATTACATTTTTTCATTCAATCAATTAAATTTAGGTTTTAAAAAGTAAGATAATAAAATCAAACAATTCTTTAAAAACCAAGTAGAGCATTGTTTTCTTTTAACACCTTTGCTAATTTTGAGCCTTTGAACCTAAAATACAACTTCGAACAAGATAGGAAATAGCCAAATACCGGCGATCACTAAATATTTCAAATAGAATTAAAAACGAAATAAATTAAAAAAAAATTTTTAAAAATTGATAAAGAGTAAATGCATGAATTTCTTCCTTTTTTTAAGGTAATTTTCAAATTTTCATTATTTTCAAAAGCAAAGAAATTTTTTTCCATTTTTAAATATTTTTTTCACTTATCTGATGTTTCTTCCGCAAAAAAAAATGCATATTATAAAACAAGTTTTGTTAAATTTGTTTCGAAAAATTTCCTTTTTAAAAATGAATGAAAAATGATTATTTTAAGTTATACATGTGTTAAGCCGCAAGGTCTTGGGTCACTTAGGGAAGAGGGATGGCATTTTAATTTGATTCAAAACTATTTATTTAATCTGGAGGTTTTTTTTTAAAATTATATATAAGAAAAGAAAAATAATCAAAAAAAATAGAAAATGTGTTTTTAAAAGAGTCGCTCTGAGGCTCTAACAAATATAGAAATGAAAAAGAGAAAGAGAAAAAAATTAAAAAATTTTGATTTTGAGAACAATTCACTTATTTTCGGACTTTTTTCCAAAATCCACTAATGACCAATTACAAGATTGTCTTTGATTCTAGTAGGGATTTGATAAACATACTCATTATACTCTTTAGCCGATTCATTGCTTTCCATAGAAGTAAGTTTCAAAAGGAACCAATGGTACTCGGGGTCATAAAAATCAGGATAGACAGCTTCCGTTTTAGGAACCCAAGCTATTACATCTTCCGTTTGAGTTGACACGTTACGACTTGTTAAACTTGTACGATTAATTGCGTGAATCTTTTTACGTAAATTCTCGATTGTAATCGAATCTAATCGCATTATTTGTCCCTTTCGGCCAAAATGTCCCCTTCATGTATTTAATAACTTCATCATTAAATGAAGTTTCGCAAAAACGCAACAAATCCAATTCGAACACATGTGCTGTTTGTTCCAAATAATATTTGAATGGAACACTTGATGTCTTTACGTGTCAAATCTAAATTATTGAGGTCGCATTGACAATAGTTTGTGGCCATTTTAGCTATTACAAAATTTTTTTAGGAAAACAAAATACAACAAATTTAAAATTTAAATTAAAAATCGAAATTCGAGATTCTCTCTTTTGTTAATCTTGTGAATAAATTTGGTATTCACATACAACTTAACAAAATACTTTCGATTTATTTCCTAATAAACTATTACAATTACATTAAATTAAGAAAATTATTGAAAAAATCGATTATTTTAAAATTGTTCCTAAACCAAAATTTCAGTATCAAAAATTGTTGAAAGGAAAAAAACAATTTTTTTAGTTTGAGAACATAACATATTAACTAAATAAATATAAAAAAATTGATTATTGGGTCTGTTCAAACATTGATCGATTCACAGCTGCTACATAACGTTGTGGATAACGACGTTCTTGTTACTTCGTCTCAGTATTTGATTAGTTTGGGTGGCGGTCATAAGCTTATTTTTACGATTAGTTGTTTTTTTTTAATTTGGTCTAAAAGAGAAATCATCTGTGTTGTTTTGTGACGACGGCGAGTGAAAGGCGTTATCTGCGGGTCTACGGGTACAAGTGGGTGAGTGAAGGAGCAGAAACCTGGGGGTCTGCGGGTACAAGTGGGTCAACTGTTGGAATGTTAAAGTCTATATAGCGTGCGAATAAATCGTTCCGGCTGGCCATCACACTCTGGGTGGTATGCCTTGGTTCTTAAAGGCTTGATGTCCAGTTTGTCGTACAGAATTTCAAGAAGTATAGACAAAAAGTTCTTACCTCTGTCTGTAAGGATGAATTCGGCAATTCTGAAAAAACAAATCCACTCCTTGAATAGTGCATTCGCGTCAAATTCGGCACCAGTTTGAGCAAGCGGAATAGCTTTTTAGATCTTGGTAAATGCACATACAATGACTAAAATGTATAAATTGTTTAATTTTGATTTTGTAAATGGACCTGCGATTTCCATCGTCACGATTTGATTAAACCTCTTAGGTCTGAGTACCTTTAATTCACCTTTTCGACTCGGTTGTGTTGTTTTGACTCGTTGACAAATGTCGCATTCTTTGACGTAATTATATATGTCCCGCTTAAGACCTGGTCTAAAAAATCTTGAGAGTGTTCGTATCAAATCCTTTAACCATACAAAATCTGGATCACTCTGCTGGTCTAAATCATTGTTTGTTATCATAAAAGTTTTGTCAAACCTTTGGGCGATTTCATCAGACTCCAATTCAACTGAACATATGAAATGTTCATCATTGTCATAGATTATTTCATTGTCACCAGAATCGTTGATCGGTTCTGGGAATCTTGATAATGCATCAGCATTACCATTTTGTTTACCAGGTTGTCGTAGATTTTCAATCGGAGTATCCACTGGGCTAATCGAGCCGACATAGATCCCTTTTTGTTTAACAACCATTTTAACGGTTGATGATCACTAAAGACTGTGAAATTTGTACCATACAAGAATGTATGAAAGTGCTCGATGCTCATTACAATGGCTAAGAGCTCCTTTTCAGAAGTTGAGTAGTTTCTTTGAGCTTTCTTCATTTGTTTACTATAGAATGCTACAGGTTTAGTTCGCCTTTAAACTGCTGGCACAGAACCGCGCCATAAGCATAATCACTTCAGAATAAGAGCATAATCGCGTCAGTAATCAGAGTAAAGTCTTTTGAAAAGTCTGGTAAAGTAATACGTTGTCGCTACACAAAGCTTTATAAGCTTTTCAAAGGCAACGATGGCTTCGTCGGTCCAATTTATTTTTACCATTCTCGATTTAACTGTACCGTTCTTGTTTTTTAAGCTACTACTCAAGTTTTTTTAATCATTAATTAAAAAATTGGTCTAGCGATATCTGCGTAAGAAATTATGTATTTACGATAAAAACCACAGGCCCATGAAACTTTGTAAACGTTCGAGATTTTCGGGCAATTGTAATTCTTTAATAGCTGCTACCTTTTCTTCATCGGGTTTGATCAATTGTATGACACGACATGTCCCAAAAATTTAACTTCGGACGACAAAGGAACACATTTGTTGAGTTTAATTTTAATACCGTACTCCATTAAACGATTAGTTACCGCTGTTATATTCTTCAAATTAGTCTCTTTATCAGGTGAGTGGATTAAAAAGTCGTCGAGAATAATCGCTTTAAATTGAAATAAACCATATTCACACGAAAATGCAGTAAGAGGCTTACTGTTTGAATCCATTAATAACTGATAAAAACCACTAAAACAATCAAATTTTGTAAAATATTGACTTTTGTCGAGTCATGATAATATGTGATCAATCACAGGGAGCGGATAAGCGTCTTTAACTGTGAGTTGATTTAATAGTCAGTATTCTTGGGTTACTCGAATACCTCCATCCTTTTTACCGACTATATTTATTGGACAGCTCCATGGCAAGTTGCTTGGTTTAATTAAATTAGCAGCTAAATGTTCGTCAAAAAAGGCCTTAAACTTTTGTTTTAAATGAAACGGGACCGGTCGACATTTTTGTTTTAATGGACGTACATTCTGGTCGATTAGGTTTATCTTGTGAGTAAAATTGTTTCTTGGTTTAGATCGGCAAACGAGTAAGTGGCTTCTTTTTCGAGTTCACTCCGAATTGTCTGTTCCAAGTCGAGATCCAATTTTTAAACGGTTTCCTTTTGTTACACGAATATGTCTCTTGACTCCGTATCAATTTCGTTTAGTTTCGAAAACCCATCGACTGCACGTTTGACTTCATCGAAATGTCGACTTATCGCACCACCGAATAGTGACAACCGCACCCTAACCGAAAAGTGACAAAACTGAATAGTGACAGATATGAATGTCATCAATGCTTATTGAAGTATATTGGTTCCGAAAATTTTTGGGAATAAATCTGAAAAGTGACAAATCTATGACGTGATAAATTCGAGCGTAGACTGTAATTCTATAAGAATCAAAAAAAAACTCAAGTGAGACTAACACAAATGATAAAAAATCGCATAATTAGAAAAATTCCTTTTTTCCAAAAGGGATTTTGACTGTTTTAGATAAAAAAATAAAACTATTTTTTTATCTATTGGTTTTTGAAAATTTGTTTATTTTTAGTTAATTAATTAGAAAATCAAAGTAAAGAAGGTACAGCATTGTGAAGTTTAGTTCAAAAAGTTTATTTCAATTTTGAAAAATCGAAATAACTTTTTTCCCATAGGTCTTATACTTCTTTATATAATTATGTAACAAAGTGTAACAAACATTGTTACACCATTAGGGGACCTCTGCAAAAAACTCTGCAAACTAATTGCGCATTTATTCAAATACTTTTTAATGGTGTGCATTTTGCAGAGTACAATATACAAATATTTTGAAGTGGTCGCTCAATTGTGTAACAATGTTTGGTACGCTTTGTTACATATGCAGAGCCAGCACATGAACCGTGCAAAAAAGGTTATTTTAATTTTTCAAAATTGAACTGAACTTTTTGAACTAAACTTCATGTTGTGATCCAGTCTCGACTCTTCACAGTTTCTTTCTTTCTCTTTCTCTAGTCCTTATCAAACATGTTAACTTTCTTTCTTTTCTGCAGTTTACTTATTATTTTGTTCACTATATAAACCATTAACAATAATTAACAATTCGGATTCCAATAAACGCTTTAAAACTTAACTTATTTTATCTTTTATTGGTTGAAACCCAGAACTCCTCGAACCCCCAAACTTGGAGTTCAACATTTGGTGCCCAACAGGAGGATTCCTCTATATATTTTAGGAGAATCCTGAGACACGAACGCACGTGAAATTAATTCAAGTAGTAAAAGTTGCAAAACAAAGTAAACAAATTGGTTGAGTGGTGCGCCTCGTGACGCAATTAGACAATACATATACAAAATAAAAGAAGAGTGGTGCGCCATTCAAAACAAAAAATATAGAATAAAGACATTGAGACAAAGAAGCACATTACACACAATTAAACACGAGTTTAAAATTAAGAAAAACCATCATGAGGTTTTTCAATCCAACCACGTTTTTCAAGTACATTTCATATGGAACGAAGAACTTTTTCTTTCATTATCAGTCCGAACCATTACAAAAAGAGACACTCATTAGCATTATGTCCACGTTAATGGATGAAATGATCGATCAAATATACGAGTACATTCAGAATCAACATAGAACAATTATCAAAATGTTCATTATGGTTTTTATTATTTTCTGGTTAATAAAAAGGTGTTCCGAGAGAATGAATGTCTGGAAACAAGTATTTCTGACCGTTATATATTCCCCATTCAGATGGATGTCAGGAAATAGAACAAGTTATCATCTCCCATTTACGAACCTCCCATCATTTACACCCAGCCGATTTACTGAACAACACGATTTCAACACATGGATAAGAAGTTTCGAGAGATACGCTCTGAGACTCCCTGACAGAATTGGCGCGTTATTAACTCTTGTTGATGACCGGTGTTTAGTCAAGTTGGAACAACGCCTCCTGAATCACAAACCTGACGCTACCTATGACGAAAAAAAGGATGTGATGACCAAATTATATGGTAGAATTTACCGACAGACAGACCCGCTTATGGAATTTGCAGCCAGACGACAAAGACAAGGTGAGAACATATTCAACTATCTGTGTGAATTAGAATGCTTAGCAAGTGCGGCTTACCCATCAGAACCAATACGAGTCGTAGAGTCTAAAATAATCGATAGATTCATCCGAGGTATTTATGACCACAAGATCAAGAGTGAGTTAGCGAAGCCACCCGTATGTAGAACCTTAAATGAGGCTGCGACTAGGGCGTATGAATTGGAAGAAGCATTCACCAAGTTTGAAGAGGTGTACAATGAGCCCAACCCAATGTCCTCAACGTACCAGACGGCTCCCAGCCAGAACAATACAAGGCAACGTACCCCATATTCTGGGATGCAAACCCAACAGAGCACTCAACAAAATACCGATCAAATACAAAAGTAGAAAGGAAAAAATAAATCGCCACAGAGTCCTCACTTTTAAAACGAAAATTGACATAATACCGGATCAAGTTTTTCCAGAAGAAGATTATAGCGACGAGGAAATCATACAAGTGCAATCAGGAGAACCAAAACTTGAACCAATACCGGAGGAAGAGTCTGATCAAAAAAGAGAGTACTTATCCATTGAAGGGGAGACAGAAGTCCATGGATGCCAAATCACCTACGCCGTCGATACAGGAGCTCAAATCAAAGTGATTAGCGAAGAGGTTTACAAGTGTATTGAGAACCCATCTCCATTAGAGAAGGTAACAAGTTTCATTGCAAGTGCTGGTGGTAGTGGTTTAGACGTTCTTGGCAAAACATATGTCGAATTTAAAATTGGAGATTTTGCGGTGCTAACATTTATAATTGTTGTAAAAAACTTAGTAATGGATTGCCTGTTAGGAATGGATGTGTTACCAAAGTTCCCTTTCTTCAAACAACCACTAGATCAACTAAAACAAACTGTTCAAACCATGACGAATAAATTGTCAACACAACCGAGGTATTATCTTAAGAACGTGTTACAAGCACCGCTTAGAGTTAGTAATTTATGTGAAGTAAATCTCTTTACTGGTTATTTTCAAATTTTAATGAGACCCGAATGTCGTCAATTCACCGCGTTTACATGTGAGTGGGGTTTGTTTGAATATTTAGTGATGCCCATGGGATTAACAAATGCGCCAGTCACATTCCAACGTGCAATGAATCATGTCCTAGCAAAGTTTATAGATGCCGGTTTTGTAATGGTTTACCTTGATGACATCCTGATACATTCGGACTCACTAGTTGAACACTTAAAACATATCGAGTTAATAGTGAATGAACTTAAAAATCTGAGTTGTCGGTGAAACTAAGCAAATGTGAAGTGGCCAAACAAGAAATTACCTTCTTAGGTCACGTAATAAGTAGTGGTCACATAAAACCCGATCCAAATAAATGCGAAGCCTTATATCGTTACAAAAAGCCAACAAATGTTACACAAGTACAGAGTTTCTTAGGATTTGCTCAATATTATAGAAAATTTATCCAAGATTTCGCCAAAATAGCTAAACCTCTGTATCAATTAACTACAAAAGAGCAAGCGGCTAGGCCCAACAATTTGGTGTGGACAATCGATTGTCAAAAAGCTTTTGACACGCTGAGGACATGTTTGTCGACCGAAACTGTGCTAATGCTAACAGACTTTACAAAGAAGTTTATTCTATACACAGACGCTAGTAATATAGGTGTCGGAGCTGTACTTGCGCAAGAAAAAGACGGACGGATTAGACCAGTTGGGTACTTTGGCAAACAAGGCACAGAAAAAGTACTCAACGACTGAGAAAGAACTGCTATCAATGGTACTGTCTATGGAACACTTCCACAACCTATTGTTCGGAAAAGAATTCGATGCTGTTACGGATCATCAACCACTATCATGGTTAATGTCATGCAAAAACCCAAACGCTCGTCTTTCCCGTTTGTTGATACGAATTCAAAATTATGAGTTCAAGATCTTGTATCGTAGCGGAAAGACATACACCAATGCCGATGCACTTTCCAGATGGCCACTTGAGGAGGTAGGAGGTAGGACAAGTGATTAACTTCATATCTGATGTTAAAGAAGAGCCCAAAGTACCTAATTGTCCGATTGCTGTTACAAGTGATGAACAAGAGAAAGACACATGCATTAAATGGTTGAAAGAGTTGGTGTTGAGAAATGGTAATGTCAAACCAACTATCCCAAATGATGAACTCGACACAAACCTCAAGAGAATTCTATATACGCACTATCATCAATTGAAGATCATAGACGGGCTCCTGTATTGGTTCAAAGAGGATGACGATGGAGACACAATCCCATTACTAATTTTACCGGTACAAATGGCGGGTCATGTCATTAAATTTATTCACAGTTCAATTTTTAATGGTCACCTGGGCGTACGAAAACATTGGACAAAATAAAAAACAGGTTCTAACGACCAGGACTTAAGAGTAAAGTGATTAAGTTCATTAAAGAATGTTTAATTTGTCAGAAGGTAAAAAACCCAAGAACCATCTTTAGAGGTCAACTCCAACCACTAAGACCTATAAAACCATTACAACTGGTAACGACAGACATAATTGGGCCGCTACCATTAACAAAAGATGGAAATATGTAAATACTGGTTATTTGTGATCACTTTTCAAAATGGTTAGTGTTATACGCATTAAAAAATAAAACTACAGATGTCGTAGCGGGAAAGCTTATTAATTTTATGATACTCTATGGTTTATGTTGCAACATCCTTAGTGACGGAGCAAAGAATTATCAAGCCGAAGTTTTGAAGAAAGTTTATGAGATGTTTGATATCTATCAACTAAAAACTTCACCATACCACCCAGAATGCGACGGACTAACTGAACGATTTAATCGGACACTCAAAACAATGATTTCGTGCTTTGTGAACGAGAACCAAAACAACTGGGATGTGTTATTACAGTTCCTTGCTTTTGCATACAATACCTCAACACATGCAACAACAAATCACACCCCGTACGAGGTAATGTTTGGAAGAAAACCCAAAGTACCGATTGATTTGATCTATGGCGATCAAATTTGCGTAGGGGAAGGATGTGAGGTTGTTATTGAAGACAATTTAACAACAAGAGTGAACCACTACGAAAATTAATTAAAAGACCAATTAAATTCAGTGTATAAAAGTGTAACAAAAACCGCCTCAAGAGATTTTTTGGAAATTATACAAACCTTGTAGACGATGATGTCGTCGAGGTTCCCGATAAAACTCCTAAACCAAAGATAAATAAGTCAAAACAAACAAAGCGTACAAAAAAAACGAATATGAGAAACCGAGATATTGGTTCACGAGATGTAAGGTAAGAGACTCACGGAAGTCAAGCGACTTTAAGCAACTCAGACTGTCCCGGTACCCACCGACAAGAATTCAACGAAAGGCCAAATGTAATGGACCGTACTCAAGTTGATACAAACCAAAACACTCGTGAGGAGTCATTAGAATCTGAAACGAAATTAACAGATGATGATAGCCCATTTTTGCCAAACCAATACTTGCGTGGTCAAGCTGAAGCGGCTGGAACTCAAATTCGTAAAAGTCAACGCGTTAAAAAACCAGTTGACCGTTTAAAGTATTAAATTTCAAATAAACCAATTGTAAATATCAATTACGAATTTTGTATCGAATTTTGTAAAACAGTTCAAGTAACAAGAAACTGTAAAATTGTAAAGACAAAAATATTTTCATTACCTCGATGTCAAGGACCAATTAAACAATTTTTTAAATTTTTCAAAAATTATGATTTAACAATTTTTCAAACATAAAAATTAAAAATTAAAATTTCATATTTTCAACGAAAAAACAAACAACGAACAACCAATACAATGAACGACATAATGGTACATGGCATGCCAAACGTACCAGACGCCAACGAGAGACTCCGGTACAACCTCGATGTTGGCGGGCGTAATTGTAGGAATTACAATAAATAAAAGATGTTATTTGTTCAACAAAACACTTTATTATTAACACAACTATTATTATTAGTACTTCTCATAACTCTTGGATATAAAAAATAGAAAAAGATAGAATGAACTAAATGCATTCTAAATAGTAAATTAAATTAAATTGAATAAATATTTAAGCGCTTAGAAATAACCAAGTTAAGTTTATTAATATAGCAACCAACTAGTTACAAATAGCAACTAGTATGAAAGGTCTTTTAACCATGAGAGTGTTCCGGCTTATGCGCACATAAGCACCCGCTAACACTCGATGAACACGAGAACGTCTTAGTTCCGATTCAGTAGTTACGAGTAAACCCTGGCCTAGCGGGAGATTCAACAACATACGGTTTTTTGCGGTACCGAGATACCCATATTCATCCCACGGCCGTGGAACATCTCAACCGTGAGGGAATCGCTAACAACCGCATATTGTTCGAAATAAATCCGGGACCGACCCGACCGCATCGAGTACTCGACGAAAACCACGCAAGTCGAAGAGTGGTTCGACAACTCGCGACCTTAGAACGTAGAGAGCGTGAGCTCCAAGAACGACAGAATGAGGTGAACGAAGAGCTCAATCGGGTCAACACGGAGAACCAAAGAATGTTGGAACGGGAGCGTGACTTGAAACAACTAAACGGGGACCTTATTCAACAACATCGGAACCAAGTCGACAATCTCCGGGACGAAATCGTTGCCCTTCGGGTAAGAAACCAAGAACTGGAACAAGCTCGCACCACTGACCAAGAACCGATAGTTGAAACTCCAGCCCCGGTAGCGAGAACTTCACGTTGGGTGCCACTACCCCTACAACAACCAACCGTGCCTGGCCCAAGTACCATTCGTCCACCGGTACGCAGTATTTCCAAACCGTCAGCTGAACCAAACACCAAGCTAGCTGAAGGTACCTGCGCCATCTGTTTCGGGATGCTTACAGACGCCGCCTCAATCGTTAGTGTCAAATGCGGGCATGTCTTTTGTGAAGTCTGCCTCTACACCTTCATTAAAGCCCTGGATCGTAACCGAAGGCACGCAGACTATTTCTCTAGTCCAACAGACTTCAACTGTCCGAGTTGTAGAACGGCACTTGACACAAATTATTACACTCGGCTCAAATTTTAGACATTCAGTAGTGGTACAAATGTTTAATGGTTCAAATATTTAATGGTTCGAATGATTTTTTAGTATTTTTCTTCTTTCGTTCCTGAGGAACTTATCTTCGGGTCGGAGGTATGTTGTGATCCAGTCTCGACTCTTCACAGTTTCTTTCTTTCTCTTTCTCTAGTCCTTATCAAACATGTTAACTTTATTTCTTTTCTGCAGTTTATTATTTTGTTCACTATATAAACCATTAACAATAATTAACAATTCGGATTCCAATAAACGCTTTAAACTTTAACTTATTTTATCTTTTATTGGTTGAAACCCAGAACTCCCCAAACCCAGAAACTTGGAGTTCAACATTCACAATGCTGAAGTTACTGTGGGTACGCTACGATTAAAGTACGCTTTAGGTACGGTATTGTTCGCTAAGGGTTAGTTCTGATACCGTTGTAGGGTACAATTATATATTTTATTTAGTCAATGCTTGATTTTTTTTTCAAAAATATCCATAAATTGTATGTAATAACATCAGAAATACATGCATTTATTTTTTGATACAAAAAAAATATTTTTATATACGAAAAATAGATTTTAATATACTAAAAATTGAATTTTTTTTTGTTTTTTTTTTCAAATTGGTTTAAGATATCTAAAGTATCGTATCGAGAATATTTAAAAAGACAACGATCAGCAGACTTCTTATATGTTTCTAATTTTTTTTAAAAAGTGACTTTTAGAAGTCTAATTTTTATAAAAGTTAAATGGGGTCTTGTCACATCTGCGGCCAATTGGCCTGGCCAATCGTGTTTTTTTAATTCTGTGGCCAATAAAAATATATCATTGGCCACACTTTTTTTTTAATTGGCCACGAAAAAAATGTTAAGTTTAATTACTTTTTTTTATTATTACGCAATGAATTACAAACGGTCTGTATATTTTTTTACACTTTTCATTTTTCTCATTTTTTTCAAATTAACTGTGTTGTTATGAGTCTAAAAATTAATGAAATTTTTGAATCTGATGATCAATCCACAGTCATCGGTTGGCTTCAGGATAAATCAATTATTCCCAAAGAGATGAATTGTTCACGATGCTCTAATCCACTTAAAATACAAAAGCGTTCCGATCCTATTGACGGTTATGGGTGGAGATGTTCAAAATGTTCTTCTCGAAAATCAGTTCGAACAAATACTTTTTAGCCCAATTCAATTTATGTATCAAAGTGATTCTCAAACTTATTATTACTGGTCTATCCAGACACGACAAGTCGATCAAGCCGAGTTTTTGAATGTGAGTCGACAAACAATAATAACTTTTCAACAGAAGCTAAGATTTATAGCGTAAAAAGTTTTAAAGAAGCCATCGTTCAAGTTAGGAGGTAACAACAAAGTAGTTGAAATTGACGAGTCTCTTTTTGAGAAAGTCAAACATCACAAAGGATAGGACTTAAGAAGACCTCAGATTTGGGTGTTTGGTTTATACGAAAGAGACTCTAAAAAGTGTTTATTTATCAGGCAGCATATAATCGAATTCGATCGCTTGATAAAAATAGTCACTTTACTGTTAACCATGATTTGTATTTTGTTGATCCAAAAACTGGTTGTCATACTAACGGGATTGAATCTGTGTGGTGTTCGGGCAAAATACATATCAAAGCAATGCGAGGCGTCTCACGTAAATATTTGTCTTCATATATTGACGAGTTCATTTGGCGAAAGAATGAATGTGATACAAGAGTTGATGCTTCTGATGCGATTCTTGAAGCAATCGCTAATCAGTACAACAACACGTGTGAAGATGAAGAGTTATCGGATCATTTTGATAATTTAAACACCAAAGAAGATAACGATAATGATTTGATTGATGTTGTCGATGTCGATAGAGAAGTCAGTCTAGAACTTTCTTTATACGAACGGAAAAAGTGTGGCCAATGATATATTTTTATTTGCCACAGAATTAAAAAAACACGATTGGCCAGGCCAATTGGCCACAGATGTGACAAGACCCGTTAAATGAAGGTTCCGGATGAAGTAATTAACCAATGTTGATTCTTTGGATATATCAGCTTTAACAGCTAAATCACTAAATCTTTTGAGAAAATCTCCAACACTCTCACCAGATGTCTTGTAACACTTGGAAGTTGCTTGAGTAACTATGGGTCTACACATAAGTATAATAAACTTTTCCAGGTGTTGGAAGGAAAATTTCTTGCGAAGGTCTCGAATAGTTCAATCTAAGGAGACAATCGTACCTCATTTGAGGCGTGCCTCCCTTTTCTAACAACTAAATATATTAACATCGTCGTGGAAACAGCTACTACCAAATTTAAGTAGTTATCTCTAAACCAAGGGTCTAGATTTCTTCGAGCGATTGTGAACCCCACTTTACACCATTCTTTAACTTGCTTCCACTCCGTTTTTTGTGTTAGGTCCCAAACATCGGTATTAGTCACGTTTCTCTCAGCGTGATTCAGTCTGTTTTATAAGCCTGGATCAAAACGGATTCCATAACGGACTGCGTCGAAGATAATCGGGTTCCTTAACATAAAACCTGTTAAACAATATCTTTACCTATTTTTACTATTGTATTTTCTTATGATTTATGTGTGGTTTGCTGTGTATTCATTTATTTTATTACTTAACTTACCTTATGTAACTTATATCTCTTTCAATAAGTTATATCATTAAGAATATATTGATCAGCAACAATACGATAATCAATAATCGTAAATTGCTGCGTAAACGGAAGAACAACCGTATTACTCAATCTTACTTATATAATCTTTGATGGGAAACTCGGATATAAATACGAGTAAGTTTCTCAATAAAGATAGTTCATTCTTAATAGGATTTTAGGAAGGATTTCTCATTATATATTTTGATTTAAATAAACTTTAAATAAATCTTCAGTATCTTTAATTTAATACTTAACCTCTGATAGTTACGGCTAGTTAAGAAACCCTTAAAAAACCAGTAACATATATGGTAGCAGCGAAAAAATAAACGAATAGATATAAGTATTAATAATTTCGGTAGAGGAAAAAAATTCAGGAAAACAAGAAACTGTAGAAGAAATACTGGAAGGTGGTGCAAGAAACAAGATAAAAAAGCTAAGATGGGGCGAACTTAGACATTTAGCTTACTTATTAGAAAATTCATACATAACATCCAAGAATGCTTTTCGCAAAATACGTCAAGGATTAGACACAGAATTCAGAACAGTTAACGAATTTAAAACGTACATCGAAACTGTATAGTAAGAATTAGATGACTAGTTGGAAGAAATTCACAAAGGGACGTCTGATGATAAATTAGCTGAAGAATTTGCAGACGATACAACGGAAACAATAGCCAAATTAGAAAAAGAAAACATCGCCCTTAAAATAGAAAAAGAAGATTTTCGAACACTAATAGATAGAGAACGGCGATCATTCGAAATGGATAAAAAAGTTTATCAGTTATACTTCGATAACGCACAAAACTTTGAAACTACTTTTCAAGGAAACGATACTAATATAAAAGAAAACGAATCAGTTCAACCGAAAGGGAAACCACAAGTTCAATTTAAACTTGATGATGAACAAAAAAGCCCACAACCAAACATAAAGACCTCACTGTTTTCAGACCTAAAACAACCGGAAACCCCACGTTACGATTCAGGGAAAAACACTCCAGTAGGTCCGGCAACAATACATCCGTATTCAACTCTTTTTACGCCTTATAGCTCAAAAATTGAAAGTCCTAATACTGGTCCGTCAACACAGAATTACCGCCTTGACAATAGAATGGCTTTTAGTAACTATTTGTTGCAACCAAAAAACAAGAAAATGGACCCTCTGACCCCGAGATTAACAGGATCTTCCAAAGAAAACTTGGAAAATTGGCTTTTTACTATTGAGCAAAGTTTTAAGAAGGCCGTGATCAACTACACCGACAGGTTAGTCGAGACAATCCCGTTTGTGACAGATTACCCGTTTGACCTTCTAAAAAAACATATAAAAGAAAGGAAAAGTTGGACAGAGTTCGAATTGACGATGCGAAAAACCTTTAGCAAATCTCATAAACTCGATAAATATAGAACGGAATTGATGCAAATTAAACACAAGGACAATAAGAGTATAGAGTCATACAACTAAAAATTTCTCAAAATTAGGTTTCATTTGGAGAAAATGTCTGAAGGAGATAAGATGTTTTACTATCTTAATGGATTAAAAGAAAGGACGAGACGAGAATTAAAAATACGAGGAAATAAAGACCTCGATACTGCAATGGCAACAGCGACTAATCTCGAACAAGAAAGCGAATCACCTCAAAGCATTAACTACGTCAAGGCGAAAAGTAACGATAAAAAACCATACCGGAATGAAAAAAAACAGAATTACCAAGCAAGTCCAAAACCGTATAATCAAATTCGCTCATTTCAATCGAAACAAAATTACCAAAAAGGAAATTCGACTACCAATAGTTATACGTATAAGAAAAATATCAGTCACTCGATTAAACTCGAGCGGAAACAAATCAACAAAAAAGACATTAGTTGTCATAGATGCAAAGGTAAAGGACATTATGCGAACCAATGTAAGGTAACCGTAAAAAAGATAAATCAATTACGCACCACTAACGACGATAGCGACGAATACGAAATCGAACAAGTAAATATGATAAAAAATACCTCAAAACATATCCTACGAACAAAAGCATTAATAAATGGAATCGAATTAACCGTCGGACTCGATAGCGGAGCAACAATCTCTGTTTTATCACACGATACAGAGGTTAAAAATAATATTAAAATATTACCATCAGACTGTAGAATCAAAACTGCAACGGGCCTAGTAAGCAAGGTAAGTGGTAAAACTTTACCATTAGAAGTCATTATTAACAATCATAGTTGCATGATCGAGTTTGTTGTCTTTGATCATGAGGATAATGATGTCCAATTAGGCCTCGATTGGTTTTACAAAACCAAATGTGGTATATTCCCATATAAATCAATGTTAAGCTTTCCTGAAGATAACATATACCTACATGAAAATATTTCTGATCTCGATAGAGATGATACGGAAGACATGTTCCTTTCAGAAACTAATTACGACGAAGTTGAATTAGAGGAGGATAATTTCTGGTACTTGTCTGAACCAGTGCTTGAACCTGCAAGGAAGTTAAACCAGAAGCAGTTATTCATTTTGATAAATTGAAATACTCGGCTTCTAAAATGTTCGCGAACGACATTGACGAACTTGGCGCATGTTCCGTAATGGATCACGAAATTAGGATTGAGAGTGACAACCAAATACCAATCTATACACCTCCGAATAGAAAATCAAAAACAGAAAGAGACTTCCTAAAATCTGAAATGGACAAAATGCTAAAAGCAGGAATAATTAGGCCTTCTAGATCACCATGGTCCTCCCCAGTTATTGTGGTACCAAAAAAAGATGGTAGCAAAAGAATTTGCATCGATTATAGAAAATTGAATAAGGGAACCACAGCAGAGAAATGCCCTATACCTAATATTTTAGACATTTTGGATCGCTTCAAAAGATCATCTTGGTTCAGTGTTATTGACCTGAAGTCGGGCTATTGGCAAATAAAAATGGATCCGGATTCAGTTGAAAAGACTGCCTTTAGTACACCTGACGGTCATTTCGAGTTTCTACGTTTACCCTTTGGGTTAAAAAATGCGCCTGGCGATTTCAGCCGTATCATGAATATCGTCTTAGGAGGATTAGAGTTCGTCGAGGTATATCTGGATGATATTACCATTCACTCACAAACGCTCGAGCAACACATAAAGCATCTGCAAATTGTGTTTAAGAAACTCAGGGATGCAAATCTTAAAATTAATGGCCAAAAATGCATCTGGTGTGCTAGATCAATAAACGTTCTAGGACATACTGTAACCAAAGATACCGTAATGATGGACCCACGAAAAGTCGAAGCAATTAAAAATAGGAAAACCCCTACGAATGTAAAACAGCTACGGTCATTCTTAGGTTTATCCAACTACTACCGTAGATTCATCAAACCCTTTTCAAAAATTGCACAGCCAATGTTTGCATTATTAGGAAAAAATGTAAAATTTATATGGTCTGATGAATGTGAACAAGCGTTTAAAACCCTTAAAGAAGCACTGACAAGTAACCCTGTTCTACGAGTGGCCGACGTTAACAGACCGTTCTTGTTATACACTGACGCATCGGGATACGCTGTCGGAGCTATCCTAGCTCAGATAGATGACGATGGTAAAGAGTACGTAGTTGCCTATGCTTCAAGACTGATGACCAAACATGAGATAAACTACGGCATTACAGAAAAGGAATGTCTTGCAGTTTTGTTTGGTATTAAAACTTTTCGAAATTATGGACATGGCGTTACTTTCAAAGTCATAACTGACCATTCAGCTCTATCATGGCTGAAAAGTATTAAAGAACCTAATACACGCCTAACTCGATGGGCTATTTATCTTCAAAGTTATGATTGTGAAATAATCCATCGAAAAGGAGTAAATCACTCAAATGTCGACGCACTCAGTCGACCTGTAGCTAATATTAATTTCGCTGTGGAAGAAACAGCTGAAGACAATTCAAGTAAGAGTCTGGACCCTTGGGAGGACGAGTCCTTAATACATTGTTTAAAATTTGGAAGATTTATTCCTGTTTCTAGTAAAAAACAAATCAAAAGAATTTCACAGTTAGCTAATTTCACAGTTTCCTTAAAAATGAAAAGCTATTCGTAATTAAAGAGGATAAAACTCTAGAAATTCCTAAACCAGAAGATCGTAGATCAATTGTGGAAAAAGCCCATGTGCTTGGTCACTTTCAAGCTGAATCAACTTACAATAGTCTCAAGGACAAATACTATTGGAAACGTATGCTAGACGATGTCAAAAGGGTAATTAAACAGTGCATACCGTACCAAAGAAACAATAAGGCAATTGTAAAATACCATCCAGCTATTGCTATTCAGGTTGGCAAAGTCTTTGACCGTATACAGATAGACCTTGTCTTAGGTTTAAAAGAAACTACCGAAGGTTACATCGGTATACTGGTAATAATCGAAGCGGTTTCTAAATACCCGTATGCGAAACCTATTAAAAGTAAAACAGCGAAAGAAATTGCCAGATTACTATTGGAATTCTTTAGTATTTTCGGTACAGCTAAAGAAATCTTGTCAGATCAGGGCAGAGAATTTATAAACGAAATAATTACTCAGTTAAAAAACAATATGGGTTTCGAGCACACAATCACATCCGCTTGCAATCCAAGAACAAACGGAATGACTGAAAGACTTAACCAAACTTTGGTTGAATCTCTCCGAAAACATTGCGAATCAGATATCGAAAATTGGCCAAAGCACCTGGATTATGTCCTGATGGCCTATCGTTCGAGAGTACATTCAGTTACCAAATTTACTCCATTCGAATTAATGTTCGGAAGAAAAATGAATGGGTTTGAGGATTGGGTATCGACGGATAACAATGAATCAGAAGAAATTGTCGCAAGAAGCGAAGAAATCAGAAACATGATTGAAAATACACAAGTAAAAGCAAAAGACAATATAGAAAAAACTCAAAAACGACAAGTAGTAATACAAAACAATGCCTAAAATACTACTGTTGAATTAATTCCAATCGCAAAAACGGTTTACGTAAAATGTGAAGGCCTACTTACTAAACTCGAAGCAAGATTTAAAGGACCTTACAAAGTCGTAGGGCACACTTCAAAAGGTAACTACAAACTTGAGAATTCACTAGGCGAAAAGCTTACGGAAAGTTTTCCAAGACACAAACTTAAAGTTGTTGAAAATAATGTTACACTACCAGAGGAAAGTGCCGAAGTGGAAAAAATTTTAAATCACAAGATTATTGACAACAATTACCACTTCTTAGTAAAATGGAAGGACGTGCCTCTAAAAGAAGCAACTTGGGTACGTGGATCATATTTTAATTGCACGAAGTTGGTTAATAAATACAAAGAAAGTATCAAGGACCGGATGGAACTAAGAAAACGTCAACCGAAAAAAATAAATTTTATGTCTATAGTCAACTTTTTAATAATTTCAACACTGTTCTGCCCAATAATCGCTGGAGCCGCAACAAAAGCAACTGTAAAAACGACTAAAAACCAACCAACCACAACAAAAAACGTATCTCCACTTCCTTTCAATGTTTTAACCGACAACTTTTTAGCTTGTACTGGGGATACTGATAAAAATCTGATAAATTTAAACGATTTGTGCAAATACGAACCAAGTACTACTAAACGCGTTGTTGAAAATTATTTAATAAACCAAAAAGTACAGTTAAAAAATCGTGAAGAAAGTAAAATAACACTACATGTTCTTGGTAAAATGTCTCATGATGTTTATGGCAACGGAATTCATTGTATAATGAAAAAACATATCCTAACGACTTTTTTTTGGGCAAAATATGAATCGCTTAGAACAGAAAATGTAAAACTTACGAGGTAGGAATGTTTCACGATGAATTTTACGAGAAAGTGTGGTGACAAAGAAATGGTTTGCGATGGGGATTACTGCACCTATTCAAGTAACCCTAACCCATTATTTAATTTGTTGTGTCCGAGAAATACTTAAATATAAGGTCTCCTAGCTGAGTCAAATAAAAACAAATATTATTTTTCTTTTTTATAATTTTATTTAAATGAATAATAAGTGGCCGGATCTCGTTTTGGAAAAAACTATTATAAATAATAAAGACTCCAAAAAAAAAGGAAAAAACTTAACTGTAAATAATAACGATGACAAACAAAAAGAAAAAATCGCTGAGTCTTCACTAAAAAACTAAAAAAACTAAAAACTAAAAAAACTAAAAACTAAAAAAAACTAAACTTCTTTTTTTTTTAATCTTTCTAAAACTGAAATAAACTTCAACTCGTTGCATTTTACATTTCAGTCAGTCAAATAAAGAGACTGGTGTGTGAATGCAACACATCTCCCTTCCCAAAGGAAAAGGCTCTCCGAGACTTTTAACAAAAAAGAATGAGTAAACAAAAACAAAAAAAAACAAAAAATTTCTTTCGACAACAACAAAATTTTTGACGCTTGATTTAACTTGATCACTCATAGGCCAACATGGGTATGCCATATCCTTGATTCGGAGCTCTACATGTCGGACATTTATCGATGAATCTTAACGGGGTAACATGAAACGGGGCAGTTTTAATCCTCTCTTGCCGGCTGAGTTCAACACAACTCGAGCACACATGATGACCACAAGGCAATATTTCGAACGCTCCTAAACCTGAGTTAACCATCTTCCGCTCACATATCGGACACATTGATTTAGCAGCCGCGGCCATGAAAGGATGGAATATTACCATATGACTCTCTAGACCATTTTTATATACCCATTTATTACAATAGGGGCAATCGACAACATCTTTTGGTTTATCTTGATTGTAAAATTGTAATCTCTGTATACGAATCTCGCTTTCTTCATAACTTGGATCCACCATCGGCTGAATACCCCGTTTAACGGAACTGTTTCTTACCGTTTCTAAGAACGTCTCAGTGATCTTTTCACGACCCGATCCTGTTCCAATTACAAGTTGAGTAGGGAAAAATTTTATTGAATTGAGCTCCTCGAAACATTTTCGAACGGTCTTACAAACAATTGGAGTACTACAAATCATGTACACGCTGAGTAACTCGTTTGATTCGTTCTCAAAGGACGTGTGTTTGACTTGATCCGGATATTTGGCGTTAACAATTGATTGAATTAATTCTTTCATCTCCGTTGTATTCGGTAAATTTTCGATCGAAACGGTTATTGGTTGATACGGTTTGTTTAGTAAATTATCTTTGAAACCTTTGGAAACGTTTTTAATTGCACCCGCTGGTCTAAATTCGTACATCTCGGTATTAATTCTCGATCTGGTACTGGATGAAGGCCAAATTACGAATTTGCTGAGTTTTACTAGCGGGCTCGTTAAACAGATACTTGAGGTTGACAATGCTTGGGACTGAGTCTTCATTTCGATCTCGACGATTCGGAAAATTAAAATAAACTTCGCGATGAATGTGAACGGGAATCGACGGATACGCAAGGGAGTAATAACCTGAGCAAAAGTTCGACGCTCCCTAATCGAGGACTCGCATATTATGGTGTTATTTCTCCATCTGCTCAAATTAAATAAGTCAATCACATCATTATGCATATTAGACCGATTGTAACACACAAATACAATAGTTTTATCGTCGTTCGTTTGTTTGAAATGATAATTAGAAATCGGACCAAACAAAAACTTGTAATAATTGATCGAATGATAAAAAGCTGAGTTTGTTGGGACGTTTCGAAAGATGATATCGTATTGTGCGCCTCGTTTTAATACGGCATCATTAACACTGATTCTTTGGTCGAACGTTTGGTAACTCATTCTTTGAACTAAAGTTTTATGATTTTGTTGACTTGTCTTGAATTTTTTTTTTTTTTTTTGAATTTTCGAAATGAATTTATAATTTTAATTTTAATTTCAATTTATGTTCAAATTATCAAAACAAACTTTACAATTTATTAAATTGGAATCTAAACTTTACTGACAAAAAAGGAACTATTTACACGATTACTTTACAATTATAATTTAAATCTTCTGGCCATAAAAATCGGGCTTTTTACGATTTCGTTTAGGCCGATTATTTATTGAGGAACGATTCGATTGAAGGGTCGACCGAGTTGAGTTAGTGATAATGTCTTTATGGGAATTATCACAAACTTGATTAATTAGTTGATTTGAAGTGCCAGGACCATAAGTAACCAGTTTTGGGGACGAAATGGAGTCAAAACTTCCATTTTTTTTTTCTATTAAATTTACACTTTGTATTAATCCATCCGTTTGGTGAATATATTTTACTATATTCTGAGTCACTACTGGCACAGCCACTTGTACATTTTTAAACAACGACAAGTCTCCGTGACTATCAACTGTTAACACATTATCTAACCCCTTCCCTTTTTTCAGCTGAGTTATTTTAACTTCAACAGAATCATGGGGGTATCCATCACGTTTACTAATTCTGACATATAGTCTAACGGTGCTTTTAACAAAAAATCTTCGCCATCCTCATCAATACTTCCAAGTGTTTTGGTGATTGAAATCGACGATTTGACCGGTTTGACAACAGCATCTTGAACATTCTTATTATCGATTGCAGCTTGATAAAAACCTGGTCATTTCTTCTCTCTTGCAGGTCTTGGGGTTTTAATCGGCTCAATATCTTTGAGTTTTTTTTGTAAATAATAATTTGGTTGATACAAACTCACCGATAGATTGTTTTCATCCACACTTTATGACGTTAAGGGAACTTCACTCATTGACAATTCGATATTTTTTACCATTTCCATATCAATCTCAGCCTCAAGTTCTACAGGACTATTAGGCACATCTAAATGGTTTAACGATCCCTCTTCCATAATGGGTTTTTGGCTTATGTATTTATGTCTTTTCGGCACATACAGCTGAGTTGTGTTGTTTTCAATCATTGATTTATCTAACACGAGAGATCCATAGAATCGTTTAAGGTTGTTTTTGTGAACAATAAACGATCTTCCTCGTTTGACAACGTGTTTAATATTATAATTTATATCATTTAAACTATCGACCACACGATAAGGACCTTTCCATTTGTTGCTAAGTTTTTTTGTTGTACCTGGTTTAGTCACATGGTTATACATTAGGACTAAATCGTCTTTTTTGAAATTGGAACCACGAACTCTTCTATCATGGAGCAACTTAGCTCTATCCATTCTTAAGTCTCTATTTTCGGCAACAGTTTTAAAAATTTTATCGAAATGATTTCTAACATTGTCGGCATATTCATCCTTCACCAGTTCGAATGGTACATTTTCGTCGGTTAGTTGTTGACTGGGGCTAAATTCAGGTAATCCATTTCGGCACAGATCTATTGGGTGCTTAGGTAATCTTCCGAAAAACAATTCAAAAGGACTGAATTTCGTAGTTGAGTGTATTGCTGAGTTATAAGCGTACTGTAAAGGGTCTAAATAGAGGTCCCAATCGGTTTGATTTTCATTCACATAACACGCCAACATTTGTTTTAACGTACGATTAAATCTCTCAGTTACACCATCTGTTTCAGGATGATAAGGTGAAGTACGCAACTTATTGGTGTTTAATAATTCCCATAATTCTGTCATAAGTTCGGATTGGAAATTTCTACCTTGGTCGGTAAGGATTGAATCTGGGATACCGAAATTACACATGAAATTAAAAATTTTCTCGGCTGAGGTTCTAGCAGTAACATCTCTTAAGCTAAACAATTTGGCGTACTTGGTAAAATGATCAATGATCGCTAAACATATTTATTACCATTTGAAGACATAGGAAGTGGTCCAATTTTATCAGCAGCTATTAATTCTAACGGTCTAGTTGGTCTAAGTGGTACCATCGAAGCTGAGTGCTTATTTTTTGACTGTTTCACTTTCTGGCAAGTTGGACACTCTTTAACATAATTGAATACATCTTTTCTCATACCAGGCCAAAAGAAACGTTCTTCAATTTTACATAATGTTTTTTCGTAACCTAAATGTCCTGCGAAAAGACTCGTATGAAGATGGCTGAGTATTGTCTCTTTGTCGCATTCACTGGTTACATACTGTTTAAACATTTTGTTGTTTCTCTCGAAATTACGGTATAAAATTGAATCTTCAATGAACAAATTCTTATATTCCTGTAGGAGTTTACGTTGGGTTTGATTAGTTGGATCGATGTTCGGGATTTTATCTCCATATTCTATAATCAAGTCAGACATCCATTTTAAATCAACATCTAAACAATATTTTTGTTCTGGGGGGCTGAGTGTCTTTGAAAAAAAAGCAATTGGTCTAATCTTGTTTTCAAATTCTTGAGACAACACACCACCAACGCCAATGTCGCATGCATCAGTTTCGACCATAAACATTTTCTCAAAGTCTGGCAAAGAAAGTACATTAGGACCACACAAATGCTGTTTTAACACTTGAAATGAATTAGCACATTCTTCGGTCCACACAAGTTTCTTGTTCGTATACGCAGCAGCTTGATATAACGGGTGGGCGATTTTACTAAAATCCTTTATAAATATTCTATAATATGAGCTGAGTCCGATAAAACTTTGTAGTTGTTTCACAGTTTTAGGTTCTGGTATTTTCATTATCGCTTTGATCTTATCGTCTTGTGGAAATAACATACCGTTCGCGATTTTATGACCCAAAAAAGAAATTGTACAATAGAAAAATTCACATTTGCTGAGTTTTATTTGTAAACCAAAATGTTTTAATTTGTTTATCACCCATAAAACATGCTGAATATGTTCATCCTTCGAGTTTGAGAATATTATAATATCGTCAAGATAACCACAAACAAAAACATCAATCGCGCCCTTAAATACAGAATTCATGAAACGTTGGAACGTCGCACCAGCATTTGTCAGACCCATAGGCATTACCAAAAATTCGAAATGACCAAACTCACATGAAAAAGCTGTGTAATGTCTTGAAGATGGATGCAAAATAATTTGAAAATAACCATTTGATAAATCTAATTTCGAAAAGTATTTTGCTTGTTTGAGTTTTGATAATAAACATTCGATATTTGGTAACGGATAAGCATCCTTAACTGTCACTTTATTTAGTTCACGAAAATCTATGGTCATTCGTATAGATCCATCGGGTTTACCTACCAAACGTAAGGGTGAACTCCATGCTGAGAAACTTGGTCTGATTAAATTGGCGGCTAACATTTCGTCTAGCATTCTTTTAACTTCGTCTCTTTTATTAAACGGGATTTTTCGCAGTTTTTGTCGAATTGGCGTATCGTCTGTAACAAGTATCACGTGTGAAACGGCATTTGTTTGAGTCAAATCTTTTAAGGAATTTACTACGATGCTTGAACAATTTTCTTTCAAAAATTCACGAGCCTCTTCAACATCTATGTCGGGTTCAATTGAGGCTTGTTGTGCTGAGTAACCACTTTGAGGTGACGCTGAGTCCATAACCGATTGTAAATTTCGAATTATCGACCGAGTGGCTAACCAATCATGTAATACGTCAAGTCCAATTAATAAAGTTTGACTTAACTTCGGGACTAGTATGACTTCACGTTTGCTCTTGTAATCGCCCAATTCTTACACAACTTCAGCTTTGTACAACGAATTAGTAGAAGTACCATTCGCATATCTTATGACCGATTGGAAAGGTGTAATCTTGAACAAACGTTCATTCTTAACAAAAACTGAGTAATCTGACATTGTAATATCACAACCAGTATCCACTTGAAATTTAACAGTATGCGAATTAATTAAACAATGACCAACGATCCTTCTTTGATCAACTTCCTTTTGATTTAGGTTTATCTCTTCTATATGTGCTGACTTAGCTTCATAGACAATAGTTTTCTCATTTTCCTTTCTCTCTACAGTAGCCATATTGGAATCATTTGTACACGCACTTGCATAGTGACCAACAACACCGCACTTGTAACAACTTATACGATCACTGCCACTTCTTGACGGAGAATAACCTGACCTGGGCTGTGTGTTTGTTCTATATGACGTCTCTGGAATAAAACTAACTCTTCGCTGACCATTAAAATTATTGTTTCTCGGCTGAGTGTCATTTTGTGTCTGGATATTACTGGTACCATTGTAGTAAGGAGTATCGTTACGTGAGCTTCCCTCAGTGTAATTTCGTGCATATGCTTGATTGTGACGATTGATAGCGATATTTTGGTTGGAATTGTACATAGTATTTTTCACCACATGTTGATTTACGACACTCAGTAACGCTTTATTTTCCTCATGGCGATTAATTACATTTAATATTGAGTTCAGGTTGATCAAATCCAAATCACACAACTTCGACTTCAACTCATAATTGTTTAATCCGATTAAAAATTGTTCCTTGATAAAGGATTCCAGCATTTCAGGATCGATTTCTCGAAACGCGAGTCGTGCTAATTTCGTTAACTCTGTTAGATACAAAAAACAATTCTCATCATCTCGCTGCACTCGTTTATAAAAATCAAATCTTCTTTTGCTGAGTGATATTTCTGGACGTTTGAATAGCTTACGCATATACACCTTCAATTCTTTATAAGCTATTTCATCATCTCTATGTGTGGGTATATTGTCCAAATTCTTGAAACACTCTTCATCCAAACACGATAACAACACGTTCTTCTTATTTCGCATTTGATTGGCATGTAAATAGATATCAAACGTTTTCAACCATGGTTCCACATCGTGATTTCTCGTGAAACGCGGCGGAGCTTGTATATTCGAACAATTATAAACCATGATCTGTTTCTTTGACTTGACCTAGTAGTAGTAGTAGTAGTACTTTTTCTGTGCAGATCTAACATCTAGTAGAACAATCCTAGACTTTATTAGCTGCAGAAGCTGATTAGACTACTTAGCCGGGTAGGCCATAACAGAATTTTTTTATACTCGCTACGTTTGCATCTTTCGACGCCCTTATTTTAAGTCACAGCGACTCGCGAGTCCCAATACGATGATTTTCAAAGTTGTTCTAGTATCAGGCCATCTAGAGAGTGACTAGTCGATGACTCTAGTCGGATCGTTTCCAGGCAGCACAACACTAATGACACTCATCCATTTCCATCATTACTTTTTCTAAACGTTACAATTTTTTTTGACTCGACCAGGATTTGAACTCGTGCCACTAGCTGCCAAAGCTGTTGTTTTACCCACTCGGCCACGACCTCTCTCCACGTGGCCACGTTTTGATGAAAACCTTCGTAACCACTCTCCGATTCTGAGTTTGATAGTGGTAAATTCATGAACGTACTAGTGTTATTCAGTTCTTTTCGTCTTCCAGTCTTGTTGGTTTGTATGACGGTTGGTTCATCTTCATCACTGGATGATTCAAATCTCAATCGCTTGGCTGAGTCAGGTGTACTCTTAGGAAGTCGAGCTCTAGTGTTCGGGACACTTCTATCAAACGCACATGTTGATTGTATCGGTGGATTAATTGTTGGTCTTCTGACAACAGTATCATTAAACAAACTAGCATTTAAAATTGGACTATCATGAAAAGAAAATCCATCATTTGATTCTTTCGGAAAACATTGTGACTTTGTATTTCGTATTGGTATTGGGCTGACACATTCGGGCGGAATACTGGTACTTGGAATTGCTGGGGTTGTTGACGAGTGATCTGTTATCGGCTGAGTTGAAGCAATAACAACGGAACTAGGAACACAGCGTATCCGAGCTTTTGACTTGAGTTTTTTAAAGAAAATGAAAAGAAATCCGGGAAAAACAACAAATAAGGTAAATGAAATAATAATCCAAGGTTTAAGAAAAAGCCATAAATATTCGTATAAACTATCATAAAAAGAGGTTGTATTTCTCTTATTAAACTTAGCTAAGTGTCTGATGTATTCATAAATTTCACTCATTTTTACTCGTGGAAATACTTCACATAAATTATGCCTACACGTCAAAAAATTTTTAAATTAACTCAAAAATATCAATTCTTCACTAACAATAGAACAAAAATTATACTGGAGACTCAAAAGCTATCCTTAATCCCCTTGATTAAATAAGATACTTTGACCCCTCGGTTCCAAAAAAAAAAAAAACAAAATCTAATCTCTAAATTCAATTTCCAATATTTTCTGCACGTGTTTCAAAATATATGAAAGCACCTCTGGTCACGGCACCAATGTTGTGTCCGAGAAATACTTAAATATAAGGTCTCCTAGCTGAGTCAAATAAAAACAAATATTATTTTTCTTTTTTATAATTTTATTTAAATGAATAATAAGTGGCCGGATCTCGTTTTGGAAAAAACTATTATAAATAATAAAGACTACAAAAAAAAGGAAAAAACTTAACTCGTAAATAATAACGATGATAAACAAAAAGAAAAAATCGCTGAGTCTTCACTAAAAAACTAAAAAAACTAAGAACTAAAAAAAACTAAACTTCTTTTTTTTTTAATCTTTTTAAAACTGAAATAAACTTCAACTCGTTGCATTTTACATTTCAGTCAGTCAAATAAAGAGACTGATGTGTGAATGCAACAAATTGGTGGTCAGAAACGACAACCACTACGCACTCATGTACAATTTCACCAAAATTAATTGCAGCTAAAAATTTAACAGATAATTTGTTCAATACTAAATGCAAGGCTTAAGACAAAGTATGTAACTTACACGACTCAATTAAAGTTTGGGATGATACAACACATCACTCATGTTCTCTTTACGGGATAAGTACAGAAAACTTCATAATCCATTTAAATGCTAGAAATCCAGATGTTCTAGTCGCGTTACCAAATATGGCTTTTCAAGCCATCAAGGAAGAAAAAATCTGTGGTTTGAATAGTATGTTTACAGCAGAAGGTGTCTACCTCAGTTTAAATAAAAACCAGGATGTCGCTAAGCACCCAAAAAATGGTGCCGACATGAATGAAATAAAAGAATTACTATTAGCCGATATAGACTTTGTCAGTCATACTGAAGCTGTAGAAGTTAATTTTCTAATGCATCAAGAATGTTTAAACCTAAAATCAACGTTAAAATTATTAACGATGCGAGATAAAGAATATATGATATTTAATATGCCAAATGGTAAAAATATAACTGTTTTCTCGTATATGAAACGCTTTACGGTGCAACTTGCAAGAAAATAAATAAAATAGAAGTGTCACTACGTAACTTTGTGTCAAATCAAAATACTGACATATGTTACCGTGACCAACCAATATTTTACGATGTAAACGGAACAAATAAAACAGGATATCTTACTAACGATGGAATCATAAAACCAAACTCTGAAGTATTATTCTGCGAATACCTTACAAGTTCAATTCAATTACCTAATAAAGAATTAACTATCCATCGAAGAAACGAAAAAAGTTTTATTTATAAGAATTCTGACTTAAAATTTATGGATATAAAATCGTTAAATAATAAACTACACCAAGAAAATTTTACTCACAGCAAAATATTAACAGATGAAATAGATTTTATTTCTACGTTTCAAGAAGTAATGAACCATGAAATGAGTGGTGGTTCGTGGTATAATCAAGTAAGTGATACAACAGAAATTAGAAGTAAAATAATTGATACTAAAACTGAATTCGAAAATTTAATAAATTTTCTCCAAAATAAAATAATCTACGGACTAACTATAATCGGAGGAATATTTATTTCTATTCTATTTTTATTCATAGTAAGGAAAATAATTAGTTGTTGTACAAATACAGTCAACCCTCATTAATCCGAACAAGTTTTTTTTTTCAAATTTTATTCGGTTTATCAAAAATTCGGATAATCGATAAACCGAAGAATAACAAAATAAAAAAAAAATTCGGTTTAACAAAAATTAATTTATTCGAACTAAAACAATTCATTTACTAAGAGCATTTTCAATAAGAGGATTTTCTGGCGGTCTAAGTCGTTTAGTCCCTAATGGCCTGAGATTTTGTGTTGAAAGGAATTTTTGTCTGTAATCAAGTCGGACATTGTACTTGTACCTATAACTAATTGAAATTTTGATTGTATTTAGCGATTAATTTTATTTGTTTTACTTTTTTGCCGCATTTTAAATTTTCACAATAAAACAAACAAATTTCTCTTTTTTGATCAAGAGTTAGCTCTACTTTTTTTCGGGGTGGAGCTTTATTAGATATCAAAGAATTTTTTTGTGTCATTTTTAATTGTAACAAACAAAGAGAATGAATATTTTTAAACAACGAGTGAAAAATGTCATAAACAAAATTTTTGGACATGGTTCAACTAACTCCAGCAATGGAATCATACTTTTTTAAGAATGAAAAAAGCTTAATTTTTCAAAAGCTTTTTTCATTCTTAATAATTTACAGACAAATTCAGGGAAATGGTTTCAATGCTGAATTTAGTTGAAAAATGTCATAAACAAAATTTTAGGACATGGTTCAACTAACTCCAGAAATGGAATCATACTTTTTTAAGAATGCTTAATTTAGCTTAATTTTTCAAAAGCTTTTTTCATTCTTATAAATTTACATCCAAATTCAGGGAAATGGTTTCAATTCTGAATTTAGTTGAAAAATGTCATAAACAAAATTTTAGGACATGGTTCAACTAACTCCAGCAATGGAATCATACTTTTTTAAGAATGAAAAAAGCTTAATTTTTCAAAAGCTTTTTTCATTCTTAATAATTTACAGACAAATTCAGGGAAATGGTTTCAATTCTGAAATTAGTTGAAAAATGTCATAAACAAAATTTTAGGACATGGTTCAACTAACTCCAGCAATGGAATCATACTTTTTTAAGAATGAAAAAAGCTTAAATTTTTATTTAACTTAAAGATAAATTACCTTTTTTAAAACAACATTTGAGCTTTGTCTTTTTAAAATCGGCTTGATTGGTTTTATGAAGTCTGAAAACTTAACTTTCTTTGATTTTTTAATTTCCCTTTCATTTTCAGAATCGTAATCACTATCAGAATATGAATCGCTGCTTTCTTCTGAGATCAGATCAAAGGAAAAAAAATTATCGTTTTCAGTTGAATTAATTACACTACGCGCCTCTTCATCTGACGCTTTCCTTAAAGGTAAAGATCTTAAGAACTGTTTTTTTCTTATAAATTTTAATGAGTTACTTATTATTTGGATCTTTTTTTTTATCAGCTGTTCTTTTTTCTGCATCTTTTGAATTTGGAGGAAAAATTTCGGCATCCGATGGCTTGAACGGACAAAATAAAGCCCTGAAAAAATTATTTAATAATTTTTAGATTCTTTTTTAATAAAATTTTAGGTTTACTTTTTGAGAGAACTTTTAGATGGATTCAAATTTCCTTTGCCGCCACAAACTTCATAAGGGCAAGAACATTTTTTTGAATTCAAAATTAAGAAATCTGGATCGTTAGGCAATTTGAAACTTTTTTTTAATTCATCGAGTTGTTTCCCCAATAATTCATTTTGATTTTTCCTAAAAAATTTTTGAATAAAAATTGACAAATTTTACTTAACTTTATAAAATACTTTTCTATTAATTCTTTTTTTAATTTTTCAATATATTCTTGTTTCAATTTTATATTTGCTGACTTAAGACTCTTTTCAATCTCAAGTTGATTCGTTAGGTTCCTTATTTCTACTTGTCTAAACAAAAAAGTGAAATAGATAAATAGAAACGAAAATTAAAAAAAAAAACCTTTTTTCTAGATGTTCATTATATTACTCTTGAATAAAGATTATGCTTTGGCCATCATCCTCTTCAGTTTTTTGATTTAAAACATGTCTAGAAAAAAAAATATCATCTCTAAAGAAAATCAAAACAAAGCTGAATACAAAAAATACATTTGGCGTTTTAAATCTAATATTTCAAGGTTTAGTTCCTGGATCACTTGTCGTAAATCTTTTTTTTCTTTAATTGTATTAAATTTTAACTCATTGATTGCAATCATTTTCTCGTATAAAAACGATTCCCTAGATATGCCGAATAATTAAAAGTTTAAGTCAAATATAAAAAGGGAATATAAATATCCTTTACTTTTCGGAAATAAGGCGAGAAACTTGCTCTTCTTTTTCTTTTAATTTTCTTTTTAGCTCTTGAACTTGGTTATTTTGGTCATTATTCGAGCTTTGCTGAAAATTTTCCAATCTGGTGATTTCACTTTGAAGATTAGTGCTAGAAAAAAGAACATTAACGTAAATTAGAAGATATCAAAGATTTTATCTAAAATTTACATTTCACTCTGAAGCTTTTTGTTATGAGCAACTAAATTTGTATGTTCGACTACTTTTTGATTTAGTTGTTCGTCGTGTATTTTATTAAATTCAGCTAATTGTTTCGTTAGCTTTGAAATTTCATCCTTGGCCGACTCTTTATGATTTAATTAAATTTTTTTATTTTTACTTGTTTTCTTATTCGACAATTATGCAAAACTTGATGATTTTGTCGACCAAGAATATTTCCTTCACTCTTACATATTTTATCGAGTGGACATTTTTTTTGGCGTTGTGAATTTCAGTTCAATTTTGACAAATTAAACAAAAATAATTCATTCAAAACCGAAAAAAATAAACAAATATTCTGATTTTTAAACTGAAAAATATGCAACATAGTGCAACATGATATGTTGCACCAAATAGAGGCCATTTTTTTTTTTTTGAATATTATTGATTAGAATTATCAATAAATTAAAATCAATCAAATTATGTTGTCTAATCTCGAGTCTTTGTGGCAAATAAAAAATTAATTTTTTTTTGCAACTTTTATTACAAAATTTAAACACGTCCATACATATAAAAAAAGAAAATATTATTTTTAAAATTAAAAAAAACAATTTCGTCAATAAAAAACTTGTATGATGATACTCTCACAGTGACCTAAACTCTTAGTGATTAAGTTAACCCGTAAGTTTTGATCTTTTAAAGGTTTTTTTTTTTTAAATTAAAATTTGACATTTTTCAAGTGCTAATCTTCAAGTAATTAATTTGAGATTGTTCAGAAAGTTAGAACAAAGTCTCAACTCGCGACTCACAACTAAGACTAACTTTTTTACGTAAATTATTTTACGAATACTTTCACTCAAAACACGATCAAACTCAACAAATTAAAGATGATCAAAGCGTTTAGTCATTCGTCTTTAAGTGACATTAACGATAAGTTTAGTGATGTTGGCGAGTTTTGTTTGGTATGTTGAGCGAGTTTTGTCAAAGAAATTTTAGTCCGATGGCAGCTTTGGGTCGTTCACCGTTATGTTCATCGTCACTCAGACCAACCAACTGGAAGATCTTCAAACACTCTTCAAGTGAACCATACATAAACCAACTTTATCAGACCTTTACTCGAAGTCAACAACCAACCTTACAATGCAACTCAATTTCGAACCCCATTGAACATGAACTAACAAAATACAACCCTAAACTATTAACGCTCATTCACCCTCGAATCATAAACTCGTCAATTTGTGCCTTGAAGCCTTCAATCAAAGAGACCAAAGTGTTCATTTGAGGAAGCTGGTGACGATGACTGGGAGTTCATGTTCTCCTTGGTCTTGACGAAATTGAAACTCCTTAACCAAGAAGAGTGCTAAATGAACTCTTCAAAGATCTCATCCTTAGAGTTAAAATGCCAATTTTCAACCAATTTTCATCGAGACGGTCTTCCTTTTAGAAAAAGCTTAAAGGGTAACCTAAGGAAGTAGAGTTCGTGAATGGAGGTAATTTTTAGTCATCTCGTGCCGGGGTCACCCTCCGAAATCCCAATTGCGGTAAGTGTTTAACTTTAACCTCTACTTTTTACAGTCAGATTTAAGGGTGCTTTCGTGATGAAGAGGGTAAAAAAAAGTCTCGGTCTCTCATAAATTGAACACTTCCGAGTAGAAGATGACTAAAAGTGTGCTTTAATGGTTCATTTCCTAACGAAAAAGCGATCATTTTTCTCTTGAACACTGGGTGCTTTACTTTAACATTCAAGAACTCCTCAATGGAATAAGCTATCAGTGACTTTAAGATATGAAAATGTAGCGAATGGGTCCCATTTGACGCTGACATCCTAATCGATCTGGGGAAAAAATCCATTCTTTTATGATGGGGAGTATGGGCACTGTCAGTAAGAAGAACGTGTTCATACTCTGGGATTTAAGGGTGATTTCGCTTGTTTTTAGTCAAGTAACGCCATCAGAGCCACCAAAATCTTTAACTCAAGAGAAGTATGTGACCCTTCGATGTAGCTACTTCCAACCTAAGATTCAAGACTATCGCATCAGGGGTTTATCAGCCATGCCGACATTCAGTCTTAGCGTTGGACTTAAATAAAGACCTAAGTCTACCTTTTGTCTCACATCAAATCTGGACTCTCTGGCTAAAAGAGGGACTCAAACTTGCATTGAAGATGAGACTAGACTGGCAGATAGGTAATAGCGGCCTTGGGTCAACTTTTTAAAAAGAAGGTGGAAGGTTTATGATTATTTATTTTTGGACCTTCCTTGGTCTTTCAGAAATTGAAACTCCTCAAGCTAGAAGAGTGTTAATTGAACCCTCCAACGATAGGGCCAACGTATTCAGATTCAGATACTTAACCCCTAGTTTGTCATTACTCCCCTTAGGGTTTAAAGAGTATACCTAAGTAGGGTCTTTAAGAATTTTGGTTGAAAGTTAAAATAAATTTTGAACAAAATCCGTCAACGCCTTAAACTCAGGTGACTCCTTGAATCTAGCCCATCGAAGTCCCACCAAAGGTTTTTGTCGCATCGGGGATCGAAGCTCACATAAATTGTGATAGTTTATCCTTCATGACGACCCTAAGTCTTACTCGAGTCTCCCTCCCATTTTTTCATCCGGACTTGGGACCGGCCGTAAAGGTATGGTTAAGACTCTAGTCTACTGTGGGACGTTCATCATAAACAGTGTCACTTATCCGAGCTGAAGCTGCGAACTCGACAACTATTTAGACTTCGCTTGGAACCACAAACCAAGCGTTATTCTCTACAAGAGAATACTTAACTTTAGTAACTAAGATTTAAAAATTTTCAACTTTTTAGATACATTTTGAACAAAGAAAAAGAACTTTGTCAAACAACAAATCTAAACAATCAAGGTTTATTGGAAAGTTTTCGTGAAAAGTACATTCAATCATCAAACTTTCAAGCCGTCGATACTTTTTTACAAAATACCCAAAACATTTCACAATAAAATTTTAACTCTGCCGGTTTCATACGTAAACACAAATTAGACAAATCATTTTCCTTTTGTGTGATTCTTCAATTTTTAAGAAAGGATCAATTGAGACCTCATGTTTGAAAGGTGCAAATAATGTTCAAGTCCAGAACAAAATATTTAATGAATATTTAACCGAATTTTTTCAAATCCTATTCGAACGATTTAAATCAAAGCGAGATCATTTTAAAATAAATGAACAAGTTTTGTCAAACAACATCATCTTGAAGAATTGTCCTGTCGAACGTTTGTGATTTAGACCACCCTCAAATATTTAAATATCAGAGTTACTAGTTAAACAAAAGAACGGGTACTCTAGTTTGTAGACATGGTTTAGAGTTCGAGTACACGTAAATTTGTGAGTCCGAACACAATTTTTGTTTACTTGGAACCGTCGGAGGAGTGCCCCCAATTTCTTTATTTGTAATCACCCGAACTTGATGCTTTCAAAAATCTGCTTAATCTTTTGGACCAAAAGACTTAGTCGATGGACTCAGCAAGTTGTATGAACCCAACCGGTATAGAGTTGTTTGGTTGTAGAGTTCAAACCGACTTTTAATAGAGTCAAAATGATTTGAAGGAAAATAGAAAACTAAAACTACTTCAATAAAGCAGAAATAAAACTCTGCTTTTTATCATAATTTTTTTAAAAATATTTTGCTAATTTGCTATTTTCTATAGATAAAAAAATGCAACAACAAAAAAATAAGAAACGAAGAGATATGGAAGGTTTTTTTTATTACAAGTGTTACTTGGCATTAAAAAAAACCTGCGATAGTGATTTTATGGATTTTAATCAAAAGCTGTTTTTACTCCATTTAAGAGGTATAATTTTTTTTTTAAAAAAAATAATTGTCTATGATTAAAAAACAAAATTCTAAATAAGAAAAAAACATCACCTTCTTCGAGGCTGATAAACTAACGGATGGTGAGCTACAAATGTCCGTAAGTTTTAACAGCACAAAAAACTGTTTTGAACTGTACGATGCTCAAGAAGCCTATTTAAATACTTTGGAGGAAACATTTAAAAACTTACAACAAGATAGAGTAATTATTGCTTTTTTCAATTGGGAAATCAATTAAATTTTGTTTTAGCAAAGTCAAAACGAGTTTTCTAAACGTTTCAACAGTCTAAATATGTTTAAACAAATTTTTTCGTCTGACACAGGCTCGACTAATAGTTCGGTTTCATTGTCTTCTAAAGTATTTATAAAATGAAAATAAAAGCTAACCTTTTTTAATAAATAATTAAATTAAGAAATCAAGCAGCAGCAAAAAGAGAGATCGAGTTAGAAGTTGTTTTTTTCGCTGTAAAATTCTTTACGCAATAATCACAAATAACTTGATTTCAAATGACGAATTCAAATTAAAAATCAAAGGTAAATTTTTATAAGAAACTACGCTTTAATTTATTTAACCTTTTATTTTTAATTAGATAATGATATTGTACCCGATTTTAAGAATCACAATGATGTGTCCGCTGACCATATAATCTTTAATTTTGAGACCGAAAAATTCGAAATACAGATGGATGAAATAGTTGTTGAAGAATTTTACTCAAATTTTATTCCGAAATACGTGAAAATAATGGTTGAGCAAAAAGAAGCTATTGAACAAAAAAAAATCAAAAAAGAAGCTCTTGAATACATGATCGAAGGGGAAGCGAATGTCGACAACCTCCAGATCGAAAATTCTCTTAAAAGAGCCAATCAAACTAATGAAGTGGAAGAGATATGTAACGACATAATACATGAAGATGTTGAAGTCGAAGAAGATGTTGATGTTGAAGACACGGTAGCCGGAAAAAATTCAGGTGCTGATTCTGAAAAAGGTAAAATGATAGAAAACAAACCAAAAGAAGCTCAAAAGAGAAAGATCAACTCTGAAGACAAGAGTATCGATAAAAATTCAGGTGGTGATGCAGAAAACAAGGCAAAAGAAGCTCCAAAAAAGACAAATGTTCAAATAAATGTCTCAGGTCGTGATGCTGTAAGAGGCAAAATGACAGAAAACAAGCCAAAAGAAGTTCAAAAGAGAACGATCAACTCTAAAGGCAAGAGAACAGAAGAAAATGATGGTGGTGATGCTGTAAATAAGGCAAAAGAAGCTCAAAAAAAAACAATCGAACCCGCAAGCAAGAGAATCGATAAAAATTCAGGTGGTGATGCAAAAAACAAGGCAAAAGAATTTCAAAAGAAGACAAATGTTCAAAAAAGTGTGGTAGTTCGTGATGCTGTAAAAGGCAATATGATAGAAAACAAGCCAAAAGAAGTTCAAAAGAGAACGATCAACTCTAAAGACAAGAGAACAGAAGAAAATGATGGTGGTGATGCTGAAAATAAGGCAAAAGAAGCTCAAAAGAAAAAGATCGAAGTCGCAGGCAAGAAAACCGTAAATAATTCGGTTGGTGATATTGAGAGGAAAAAAAAGATAGATAACAAACCTATCAATGAGCCTAGTAATGAGCCTAGCAATGAGCCTAGCAATGAGCCTAGAAATGAGCTAACCAATGAGCCTAGCAATGCAGTGTTGGATGAACAACAAATCATGTCAATTGAGTTGAGATCCAGAAAACGTATGAAAACGTCTAATCAAGCAATGTTTGAAAATGGAAAAAATCAAGAGAAGAGAAAGAGACTCGAAGAACTTTTCAAAAACATGACGAATTATGATATTCGTAATGTTGAATATAAGGTAAATCCAATTCTAAATGATTTTAGGATCATCAAAAACATTTTATTTAAGCATCTCATTCATTCGTCTTGGAGTATTCCAGGGCGTTTGATTAATCAAAAGAAGCGATGAGGCAGACTCTGGCCTTGTCGTAACTTTTGAAAGCATCAACCTCTTATTCATTCGTCTTGGTGTTTTCCAGGGCGTTTGATTTATCAAAAGAAGCGATGAGGCAGACTCTGGCCTTGTCGTAACTTTTGAAAGCATCAACCTCTTATTCATTCGTCTTGGTGTTTTCCAGGGCGTTTGATTAATCAAAAGAAGCGATGAGGCAGACTCTGGCCTTGTCGTAACTTTTGAAAGCATCAACCTCTTATTCATTCGTCTTGGTGTTTTCCAGGGCGTTTGATTTATCAAAAGAAGCGATGAGGCAGACTCTGGCCTTGTCGTAACTATTGAAGCTATCAAATTTTTGTTCATTCGTCTTGGTGTTTTCCAGGACGTTTGATTAGCGATGAATAATGATTCGCAGCCGTTACCAAACTTACTCATTACATTTTTTAATAGATCAAATCAATTGTCAGTGATCGAGTTAATCCAATAACAAAAAAAACCGAATTACTTCTCGAATATTTTGATGTAATGAAGAAAACTTTTCCATTGTAATTTTAAAAATTTAATTCAAATAACTTCTTTTTGAAAAATTTTTTTTTATAAGATCATGGGAAACAATTAGCATGGTAGAAGCTCAAACATTAATTGATGAATATGAATTTGAACACCGCAAGAAACTTGGTCCTAAAAGAGATCATCCTTTGTATAAAAATAATCCTGGAGCATCAAATGATTTTATTTGTGCTTTTGATCTCACCCAGGAGCAAAATGATATTGCAAATCAAATTTTTGCCCTTGATGGTAAAGGACCGATTGAGGATTCATCATGGGAGTCCGAAAAAAAAAAGCTTAAAAAATAAAAAAAATTTTTTTCCTTTTTTCAAATTTCGAAATTTCAAAATTAATTTCATTAAAAATTTAAAAAAATAAAAATCGTTTGGGTTAATGACATTCATAAATAATATCAATAAATTTTTTTATAATTTTTGAATTCACAAATAATTTTTAAAAAATTAGCTCCGATTTTTCTAATAGTTTCCAGATTCTGAATGCCGTTAACATCTGGAAAATTTGAGTTTTCTTGAAATCTTGGAATCCAGCTTGTTAAATAGCTTCTATAAATGTTTACCCTAAAAAATAAAGTCTGGTAGATTATAAATTGATTGCAACCATCAACAATCTTCAAAAATTAAATTTGCTCTTTCTAATTCAGGGTTAGCTTTAAAAAGCTTTCGAGACCTAGCCAAAGCCATTAAAGAAGAAACATCTTTACTAAAGAAGGTTGTTGGACAAACCCCTATAAGCTTCTAAGGCCTTACTTAGTGAAAGAGCTTGCAGCAAAAACGCCGTGCCCTAATGGGTTCATGGGTTCATTTTAAAAAAAAATTTTCACCCTAATATACTTTAAAATTTTTCCATTTTAAGAGTCATTATTTTAGATTCATTAAACACTAGTTATTGCTTATTGATTGAACAATGTCTCCAAAAAACAATCATTTTAAAGATGAAAAAAAACTTATTTTGATTACTGTCCAATACATGCTCGAAAACGGTTTAAAAAACTTGGAAGGGGGTTACAGACCAGAGAAAAATCATTTTAGGAGTATTTTGAAAAAATATCAAGATTGTGTAATTAGTGAGGAAGCTTTGGCCAACTTATATACAAGGTGGAATAGAAACGACAAGAATTTTAGAACAAACGTGCTCGACTTTTTAGCGGAAAAAGAAGAACTTTTAACATCAACCAAACATGATTCAAATGAGTTTCAAATCGATTTTTCTGGCGCAGAATGGAAGAAATTATCGCAGTGTATCTCTTTAGGGCAGAGGAAAAAATTTGTCGCTGCAGCAAACCAAGATTTTTCAAATAAGATACGGTCAAATGGTTTCGAATGCTTCTTCAAAATAAAATTTAATTTCTTTAGCACTGCGAAGAAGAATTTGGCTAACAAAAACTTTTGGAGCGGTGTTTTTAAATGCGAATGTTGTAAGAAAGACGTTCGGGCATTCATTAAAAATAAACCATCGGGAAATTTAGATTTTAAGTTAAAATTGTTGGCTGACAGCAAAAAATGTGTTCATTTAGGCAGACCAATCAAAATTCGTAAAAGAATAAGTGGAGATGAGAGAAAAAATCTAATGAACGAAATATTTTCTAAGGGTGTAGCTAGTTTTCGGAACGAAGCTTTTGCCTTTGGTAGGATAAGTTTCAGAAATTAAAATTTTCTTTTTCTTTTTATTTTTTTGATCTTTATTAAGGTAATACAGAAAAACAAGATATTAGCTATGAAAACATCAGAAAAATGAGTAGCCAGCATCGTCATAGACACCAGCTATCACATGATCTTAGATTAGATGCGGATTCGGCGAAAAATGTGTTTGATCAAATGCTACCTAGAAAAGATTACAAATCAATTAAAGGTTATATACAAGAAATCCAATCAAATCCTTTCGGGGTTCTTTTAATTTCCGAAATTCAAGTTAAAATTTGGACTTTGATCAAAGAATCAGATCCAGTTTGGTACTTCGACGCAACTGGTAGTTTAATGGCCAAATGTCCAAATCAAAATGAGACCCTTCTCTATTCAATCATTGTAAATGATTCGAAAAACAAAACAAGCATCAGTATCGCTGATTTTCTTTCAAGTGCAAACGACACAGTTACAATTAATTGCTATCTAACGAAAATAATTCAAAGGTTTGGACTTTATTTTTACTTTGAAAAGCCAAAAGTTGTTGTTACAGATTTTTCATGGGCAAACTTACATGCATTGTCTAAATCTTTCAATAATCTCGAAATAATCGATTATTTAAATTTGACCTACCAAATATTGGTTGAAAAGAAAAGATATGCTGTGGCACCTATTAAAACGTTAGTTTACCTTTGTTCTACACATTTTCTAAAAAATATAATCGATGAAACAAATGATGTTTTAAAAAACTTTGATCCTGATCAAAGAGGGATTATTAAACGGAAGTTTATCAAATCATTCATTTTATTACAAAACTGCGTCTGTTTTGATGAATTTTGCATTGCACTAAAAAGCATCAAAATTATTTTCACCAGAACACTCAAGGACGAAATTTTTATTGACAGTTTGGCTAAACTTGAAAAAATCAATTCAACTTGCAATTCAGATTGGATAAGAAATATAAAATTCGTTTCGAAAAAAAGGCAAATTTTCGAACAAGAATCTAAAATTTATTTCGTCGAGAATAGGAACATTAATTTTGTCCAAGATTCACCTTTTTCAAAATATTTCGACAAATTACTCTTCGATCAAAGTGTTGAGAGCAATCATATAAAGAATTTTAATAAAAATAATTTATTTTTTCCTAACTTGTTCAACATTATTAAAAAAAAACTTCATCTTGTTCCACTTTGGTCAGGACTTATGTTTAAGATTATCGGAATGGAAAGAACTCGGCTATCTAACAATTTTGTTGAGGGCTGGTTTAGTTATTTCAAAACGAAAGTATTAAAAATAAATAAAAGTGTTCGAAATTGCCGTAAACTTTATACGAACGAGTTAGCCACTCCGCTATTTTTTGAATTACATCGAAAATATTCGACCCTTTACGAAGACCGTTTTAATATCAATTATGAAAGATTAAACAAGAAAAAAGATTTTAACATTGGTGATAAAATTTCGACCGAAAAATATAGTTATAAAAACCCAATTAAATCGATTGCAAATTATTATAATTCGAATTTTAGTTTTCTTAACAATGAAGAAGATGATATTAAGGATTTAGTTGACAAAAAAACAAAATCTTTCGATATTTCAAAACACTTTGAGGATTATAATTTACAAGGTAATATATTTATTTATTATCAAATTCAAATTTTACTTTAAATTTCTTTCCAAAATAAATAATTATGATTTTTCAGAAGAACAAAGTGATTCAAGTTATGAACTGACTGAATATTTTGAAGAGCGTGATTCCTCAGAAATCATTATCGATGTAGAACCTTCTGAGTGTAGTCTAGGTAAAAAGAGAAAATCATTTTACTATGAATTCGAAAAACTAAAATTTTCTTTTTTGAAAGAAAAAATGGAAGTGGGAGCTGATTTGTTTAAGTCGACAGAAGATGTTTTTGGTGATAATGGGATTGAAAAAAATGAACTATATTACTACAAGGTTGAAAAAGTTTTGATTAGTAAGAGAGAGCTTGAAAATCTTCTGAATAATAATTGGCTTTCAGATACTGTATAGATTTATTCATTGAATTTCTGATCTTTATTTTTTAAAACGTTTTTTAAAAGATACTCGAAGCATGTGCAAGAATTTTTGTTAAAATTTCAAAAAAGATTGGTTTATTTTTGACAAGCTACAAGTGTAATCAATTAAGTGAAAAAGGAAAAATAACCAATGACCGATTTTTTAAAGTAATGACACATTTTAAATCTTCTCGTAATTTTCATTTTATTTCAATTCAACTTTAGCTTGAAAATTTGACATTTGTCAGCGGGTTTTACTTTCAAAATAACAATCATTGGTGTTTGATTTATCTAGATCTGAAAAAAAATTTTTTTTATTATATTGATCCACTGGGAGAAGATGAAACCAAATCACAATTTATTTTCAACAATTGGAAGTAAACAAAATTTTTTTCTTTTGTTTATAAGGAATCTCATTTTAGTTTTTTTTTAAAGTAAATACTTCATTAAGAACTTCAATCGAAAACTCATTTCAAGAAAAAAAGAACACACAAGACAGAAAGACTCGATCAACTGTGGTTTGTTTGTTTGTTTTTTCCTCAAACAATTTCTTGAGGAGAAAAAACTAAGTTTTGGCAACTCAAAATCATACCTCGAAAAGCAAAGGACTTCGATAAATCATTTGTTTAAGCAACATTCAAAGACGACATTTTGCTCTTTATGTGGAGCTGATTTCGAATCTGATGAAAAAATAGTTAAGAATGATTGTGAACATCGATTCCACGAGATATGTACTGAACACCGGAGCGGCGTTACCTTAAAATTAACCGATTATAAATTTGTTTGCCCACTTTGCTTTTAAATTTTAAATATTTTAATTTAAATAAATAAATTTTTTGGTGTTGAAAATTTTTTTTTAATGTAGAACTAAAATTGAGATTTTGGAATCTTATTTATATTAAACCATAAACCCTAGATCTTCTTTTTATTTAATTTAATGTTGTTAAAAATCTTAGATCTTTCAAAAAAATCAATATTTTATTTCGAAAAACCTGAAAATGAGTTCAGAATCCAATAAAAATAACTTAAAACGTCAATCGGAAATCAATCATGAAAACGAAAGTTTGGATGATAACGATGTTGTTAAAACTTATGTTGTTTCTAGTTCTAATCATCCTCAAGATTTTAAAGCAAACAATTTGGTTTCCTTAAATGAAAACAAAAAGGTCATGATCAAGATCGCAGAAAGCCCAAAATTTCAAAAAACTGCTTTCCTAATTGAGGATCTCGAAACAGAAATTGAGGTGGATAAGGTTGATACTGATGATTCATTTGGAGATGAACAAAAAACGAGTGAAAACATTTTAGTAAATATGACAGATCTTTAAATTATTTAAAATCTCCTTTTCGTAATTTTAATTTTTGTATAGAATTCATCCTTTGAAAAATTTAGTAATGTGTCAAAAACTTTAATAAAGGCTGTAAAATCATCTTTTAACAATATCGTTGATGTTGTCAAGGATAAACAGCCGAAAAAAACTTCAAAAAATCATGTAAATTTAGCATTGTTTAATTTTTTTCATAAATTTTTTTTTAAATATTATTGAATTATTAAGGAAAATTCGAGTCTAACTTCATCAACTCCGGTTCACGATAGAACACAAGATGAAGCCTTTGAATTCAATGAAGATGTAATCAGGTCAGATAAAGATTCTGAATCTAATTTGATTCGAGCTGAATTGGAAAACACTTTGAAGATTCTTAAGCTACAAAATAACGAATTTGAAGAAACTAAGAAAAAATATGAAGACATCTTAATGGATAAATTAACCGAATATAAATATTTGGAAAATGACTACAATAAATTAAAAGTAAATATTAATAAATATTAATGATTATTTAAATATTTAGGATAACACTTAAAAATTTATTATTTTAGAACTGCTACAAAAATAAGTGCGAAGAATTGACAAATATCATGGAAAGAGATGAGGCCATTGAAGAGGATTTATATCGACAGGTGAATGAATTAAAACGACAAGTAGAACAAAAGTAAGAATATTTAAAAAAAAATTATTGAATTTTTATAATAAGTATTTTATTTAAAAAGAAACATGGTCCACGAAAAAAAAGTTCTTGATATTGAAAATCGATTAAACCAATCAAAAAAAATGAATGAAGATTACGCTGAGAGAAATAAACAGCTTGAAGACGAAAACTCTGTTTTGAATTCAAAAAAAAAATGTCCACTCGATAAAATATGTAAGAGTGAAGGAAATATTCTTGGTCGACAAAATCATCAAGTTTTGCATAATTGTCCAATAAGAAAACAAGTAAAAATAAAAAAATTTAATTAAATCACAAAGAGTTTACAAAATTTTACCAAAGGAACAGGAACAATTGGAAAATTTCCAAAGAGAAAATCAACTTTTAATTGGTCAGTTAGAAAGAATAAGGTCCGACATCAAAGAAAAAGAAGAGCAAGTTTCTCGCCTTATTTCCGAAAAGTAAGTAAATATTGTTTTTAAATATTAATTCTTGTTTTAAATTGTCTTTATTTAACTAAAGTGAGGCCTCTGAAGCGTCCGGAGAGTCGGCCAAGGATGAAATTTCAAAGCTAACGAAACAATTAGCTGAATTTAATAAAAAACACGACGAACAACTAAATCAAAAAGTAGTCGAACATACAAATTTAGTTGCTCATAACAAAGAGCTTCAGAGTGAAATGTAAATTTTAGATAAAATCTTTGATATCTTCTAATTTACGTTAATGTTCTTTTTTCTAGCACTAATCTTCAAAGTGAAATCACCAGATTGGAAAATTTTCAGCAAAGCTCGAATAATGACCAAAATAACCAAGTTCAAGAGCTAGAAAGAAAATTAAAAGAAAAAGAAGAGCAAGTTTCTCGCCTTATTTCCGAAAAGTAAGTAAATATTGTTTTTAAATATTAATTCTTGTTTTAAATTGTCTTTATTTAACTAAAGTGAGGCCTCTGAAGCGTCCGGAGAGTCGGCCAAGGATGAAATTTCAAAGCTAACGAAACAATTAGCTGAATTTAATAAAAAACACGACGAACAACTAAATCAAAAAGTAGTCGAACATACAAATTTAGTTGCTCATAACAAAAAGCTTCAGAGTGAAATGTAAATTTTAGATAAAATCTTTGATATCTTCTAATTTACGTTAATGTTATTTTTTCTAGCACTAATCTTCAAAGTGAAATCACCAGATTGGAAAATTTTCAGCAAAGCTCGAATAATGACCAAAATAACCAAGTTCAAGAGCTAGAAAGAAAATTAAAAGAAAAAGAAGAGCAAGTTTCTCGCCTTATTTCCGAAAAGTAAGTAAATATTGTTTTTAAATATTAATTCTTGTTTTAAATTGTCTTTATTTAACTAAAGTGAGGCCTCTGAAGCGTCCGGAGAGTCGGCCAAGGATGAAATTTCAAAGCTAACGAAACAATTAGCTGAATTTAATAAAAAACACGACGAACAACTAAATCAAAAAGTAGTCGAACATACAAATTTAGTTGCTCATAACAAAAAGCTTCAGAGTGAAATGTAAATTTTAGATAAAATCTTTGATATCTTCTAATTTACGTTAATGTTATTTTTTCTAGCACTAATCTTCAAAGTGAAATCACCAGATTGGAAAATTTTCAGCAAAGCTCGAATAATGACCAAAATAACCAAGTTCAAGAGCTAGAAAGAAAATTAAAAGAAAAAGAAGAGCAAGTTTCTCGCCTTATTTCCGAAAAGTAAGTAAATATTGTTTTTAAATATTAATTCTTGTTTTAAATTGTCTTTATTTAACTAAAGTGAGGCCTCTGAAGAGTCCGGAGAGTCGGCCAAGGATGAAATTTCAAAGCTAACGAAACAATTAGCTGAATTTAATAAAAAACACGACGAACAACTAAATCAAAAAGTAGTCGAACATACAAATTTAGTTGCTCATAACAAAAAGCTTCAGAGTGAAATGTAAATTTTAGATAAAATCTTTGATATCTTCTAATTTACGTTAATGTTATTTTTTCTAGCACTAATCTTCAAAGTGAAATCACCAGATTGGAAAATTTTCAGCAAAGCTCGAATAATGACCAAAATAACCAAGTTCAAGAGCTAGAAAGAAAATTAAAAGAAAAAGAAGAGCAAGTTTCTCGCCTTATTTCCGAAAAGTAAGTAAATATTGTTTTTAAATATTAATTCTTGTTTTAAATTGTCTTTATTTAACTAAAGTGAGGCCTCTGAAGCGTCCGGAGAGTCGGCCAAGGATGAAATTTCAAAGCTAACGAAACAATTAGCTGAATTAAATAAAAAACACGCCGAACAACTAAATCAAAAAGTAGTCGAACATACAAATTTAGTTGCTCATAACAAAAGCTTCAGAGTGAAATGTAAATTTTAGATAAAATCTTTGATATCTTCTAATTTACGTTAATGTTATTTTTTCTAGCACTAATCTTCAAAGTGAAATCACCAGATTGGAAAATTTTCAGCAAAGCTCGAATAATGACCAAAATAACCAAGTTCAAGAGCTAGAAAGAAAATTAAAAGAAAAAGAAGAGCAAGTTTCTCGCCTTATTTCCGAAAAGTAAGTAAATCTTTTGGTTAAATATTAATTCTTGTTTTAAATTGTCTTTATTTAACTAAAGTGAGGCCTCTGAAGAGTCCGGAGAGTCGGCCAAGGATGAAATTTCAAAGCTAACGAAACAATTAGCTGAATTTAATAAAAAACACGACGAACAACTAAATCAAAAAGTAGTCGAACATACAAATTTAGTTGCTCATAACAAAAAGCTTCAGAGTGAAATGTAAATTTTAGATAAAATCTTTGATATCTTCTAATTTACGTTAATGTTATTTTTTCTAGCACTAATCTTCAAAGTGAAATCACCAGATTGGAAAATTTTCAGCAAAGCTCGAATAATGACCAAAATAACCAAGTTCAAGAGCTAAAAAGAAAATTAAAAGAAAAAGAAGAGCAAGTTTCTCGCCTTATTTCCGAAAAGTAAAGGATATTTATATTACCTTTTTATATTTGACTTAAACTTTTAATTATTCGGCATATCTAGGGAATCGTTTTTATACGAGAAAATGATTGCAATCAATGAGTTAAAATTTAATACAATTAAAGAAAAAAAAGATTTACGACAAGTGATCCAGGAACTAAACCTTGAAATATTAGATTTAAAACGCCAAATGTATGTTTTGTATTCAGCTTTGTTTTGATTTTCTTTAGAGATGATATTTTTTTTTCTAGACATGTTTTAAATCAAAAAACTGAAGAGGATGATGGCCAAAGCATAATCTTTATTCAAGAGCAATATAATGAACTTCTAGAAAAAAGGTTTTTTTTTTAATTTTTGTTTCTATTTATCTATTTCACTTTTTTGTTTAGACAAGTAGAAATAAGGAACCTAACGAATCAACTTGAGATTGAAAAGAGTCTTAAGTCAGCAAATATAAAATTGAAACAAGAATATATTGAAAAATTAAAAAAAGAATTAATAGAAAAGTATTTTATAAAGTTAAGTAAAATTTGTCAAATTTTATTCAAAAATTTTTTAGGAAAAATCAAAATGAATTATTGGGGAAACAACTCGATGAATTAAAAAAAAGTTTCAAATTGCCTAACGATCCAGATTTCTTAATTTTGAATTCAAAAAAATGTTCTTGCCCTTATGAAGTTTGTGGCGGCAAAGGAAATTTGAATCCATCAAAAAGTTCTCACAAAAAGTAAACCTAAAATTTTATTAAAAAAGAATTTAAAAATTATTAAATTATTTTTTTAGGGCTTTATTTTGTCCGTTCAAGCCATCGGATGCCGAAATTTTTCCTCCAAATTCAAAAGATGCAGAAAAAAGAACAGCTGATAAAAAAAAAGATCCAAATAATAAGTAACTCATTAAAATTTATAAGAAAAAAACAGTTCTTAAGATCTTTACCTTTAAGGAAAGCGTCAGATGAAGAGGCGCGTAGTGTAATTAATTCAACTGAAACAGATAATTTTTTTTCCTTTGATCTGATCTCAGAAGAAAGCAGCGATTCATATTCTGATAGTGATTACGATTCTGAAAATGAAAGGGAAATTAAAAAATCAAAGAAAGTTAAGTTTTCAGACTTCATAAAACCAATCAAGCCGATTTTAAAAAGACAAAGCTCAAATGTTGTTTTAAAAAAGGTAATTTATCTTTAAGTTAAATAAAAATTTATTTTATGAATTTTAATTTTTCTAGGCAACTCATCCGATCGATTTATTATACAAAACCACAGACGAAATTGTGGGAATTTACAAGAGTAGAGGGAAAGCGAACGGGAGATTTGTATATAAAGGTCCATATGATGGCCTGTATTATATTACAGAGAGTGGAGCACCATGTTATGTTACAAAACGTGCCAATTTTTGTGTTGAATTATTTTCAAAATAGAATTTTTTTTTTTTTCTAAAGATGGTTCCCCTTTTTTTTCTTTTTTCTGTTATTAATCAAAACTTCGATTTTTTTTATTTAAATTTGACGGGAATGATTGATTTTTCCCAAGAATGACAAGGTTATTTGGTGGAAACATATGTAAGAGATCGAGGAAATTCGGCTAAAACATAGCAAAACTACTTACCCAGAAAATGGCCTTTTTAGCCAAACTTTTCAAAGCTTTTTAGGTTTAGCATCACTTATAACATGTATTGAGGAAGGTTAAAAAATGACCTGCATGGCCAAAATGGCAGTAAGTTCTCTTTACCTGATTGGGTTTTGTTAATCCAATAAAGTTTTAGAAAAGATTTGGTTAGATCAGCCACTTTCTTGGAGTAAATGGTTTTGTTTTATGTTTTACCGCTTTTTCTAAATCTCTTTTTGTATGGTTCCATCAAACTTGTCGTTCTTGTTTATCTCGAAATTTCATAACCCGTTTGATTTATAGTTTTAAAATTTAAAAAAATAGAGTTTTTGGTTAATAATTTTCATTGCCGTAAAGCCTTTCGAAGGAATACGACTTCTTGTTATTTCAAAACTTTTTTAACTTTTTTAAACTTTATTTACTCCGTTGTTTCAAATTTTAGTGAAAAACGTCATCTTTTAAAACAAATCATGTCATTAAAATTATTTTAGAACTCTTTTTGGCAATTATGCGGCTTTCGAATCACAAGCTTAACTCTTTGTACAATGGTTAAGTTGTCAAAGCATTTACGTAATTGATCTTAATGCAAAATGGAGATAAAATTTTTTGTTTTTTCTAAAAAAACTTAATTTTCTTAAAGAAAAAAAGAGTTTTGCATAGTTAATAAAAATTTAATCAATAAATGATAATTTTTTTAATTATTTTTTAAAAAAGAACAAAAAAATTCTTTGATTTTTGAACTGGGATTGAACCTGAGCCGGCTGGATCAAATTTTTATTGCAAAATAAACTTAACATTTTATTAGTTTGAAATTTTAAATCGATTTATTGAAAATAAGCATTAATAATTAGAAAAAATTTTCCTCAAATTTGTGCAACATATTATGTTGCACCTTTAAATTGTTTTATTTAGTGCATTAGTTCTATTCAATGAATTTTTATGAACATGTTATTTTTGTTTTTTGTTTTCTGATTTGAAATTCACAACGCCATTTTTTTTTTGAATTCAAAACAGAGTTTTCGTCTTCAAGCTGTTTATTTCTCTCAGCGTAATCTTCATTCATTTTTTTAGATTGGTTTAATCGATTTTCAATATCAAGAACTTTTTTTCGTGGACCATGCTTCTTTTTAAATAAAATACTTATTATAAAAATTCAATAATTTTTTTTTAAATATTCTTACTTTTGTTCTACTTGTCGTTTTAATTCATTCACCTGTCGATATAAATCCTCTTCAATGGCCTCATCTCTTTCCATGATATTTGTCAATTCTTCGCACTTATTTTTGTAGCAGTTCTAAAATAATAAATTTTTAAGTTTTATCCTAAATATTTAAATAATCATTAATATTTACTTTTAATTTATTGTAGTCATTTTCCAAATATTTATATTCGGTTAATTTATCCATTAAGATGTCTTCATATTTTTTCTTAGTTTCTTCAAATTCGTTATTTTGCAGCTTAACAATCTTCAAAGTGTTTTCCAATTCAGCTCGAATCAAATTAGATTCAGAATCTTTATCTGACCTGATTACATCTTCATTGAATTCAAAGGCTTCATCTTGTGTTCTATCGTGAACCGGAGTTGATGAAGTTAGATTCGAATTTTCCTTAATAATTCAATAATATTTAAAAAAAAATTTATGAAAAAAATTAAACAATGGTAAATTTACATGATTTTTTGAAGCTTTTTTCGGCTGTTTATCCCTGACAACATCAACGATATTGTTAAAAGATGATTTTACAGCCTCTTTTAAAGTTTTTGACACATTACTAAATTTTTCAAAGGATGAATTCTATACAAAAATTAAAATTACGAAAAGGAGATTTTAAATAATTTAAAGATCTGTCATATTTACTAAAATGTTTTCACTCGTTTTTTGTTCATCTCCAAATGAATCGTCATTATCCACCTCAATTTCTGTTTCGAGATCCTCAATTAGGAAAGCAGTTTTTTGAAATTTTGGGCTTTCTGCGATCTTGATCATGACCTTTTTGTTTTCATTTAAGGAAACCAAATTGTTTGCTTTAAAATCTTGAGGATGATTAGAACTAGAAACAACATAAGTTTTAACAACATCGTTATCATCCAAACTTTCGTTTTCATGATTGATTTCCGATTGACTTTTTAAGTTATTTTTATTGGATTCTGAACTCATTTTCAGGTTTTTCGAAATAAAATATTGATTTTTTTGAAAGATCTAAGATTTTTAACAACATTAAATTAAATAAAAAGAAGATCTAGGGTTTATGGTTTAATATCAATAAGATTCCAAAATCTCAATTTTAGTTCTACATTAAAAAAAAATTTTCAACACCAAAAAATTTATTTATTTAAATTAAAATATTTAAAATTTAAAAGCAAAGTGGGCAAACAAATTTATAATCGGTTAATTTTAAGGTAACGCCGCTCCGGTGTTCAGTACATATCTCGTGGAATCGATGTTCACAATCATTCTTAACTATTTTTTCATCATATTCGAAATCGGCTCCACATAAAGAGCAAAATGTCGTCTTTGAATGTTGCTTAAACAAATGATTTATCGAAGTCCTTTGCTTTTCTAGGTATGATTTTGAGTTGCCAAAACTTAGTTTTTTCTCCTCAAGAAATTGTTTGAGGAAAAAACAAACAAACAAACCACAGTTGATCGAGTCTTTCTGTTTTGTGTGTTCTTTTTTTCTTGAAATGAGTTTTCGATTGAAGTTCTTAATGAAGTATTTACTTTAAAAAAAAACTAAAATGTGATTCCTTATAAACAAAAGAAAAAAATTTTGTTTACTTCCAATTGTTGAAAATAAATTGTGATTTGGTTTCATCTTCTCCCAGTGGATCAATATAATAAAAAAAATTTTTTTTCAGATCTAGATAAATCAAACACCAATGATTGTTATTTTGAAAGTAAAACCCGCTGACAAATGTCAAATTTTCAAGCTAAAGTTGAATTGAAATAAAATCAAAATTACGAGAAGATTTAAAATGTGTCATTACTTTAAAAAATCGGTCATTGGTTATTTTTCCTTTTTCACTTAATTGATTACACTTGTAGCTTGTCAAAAATAAACCAATCTTTTTTGAAATTTTAACAAAAATTCTTGCACATGCTTCGAGTATCTTTTAAAAAACGTTTTAAAAAATAAAGATCAGAAATTCAATGAATAAATCTATACAGTATCTGAAAGCCAATTATTATTCAGAAGATTTTCAAGCTCTCTCTTACTAATCAAAACTTTTTCAACCTTGTAGTAATAGAGTTCATTTTTTACAATCCCATTATCACCAAAAACATCTTCTGTCGACTTAAACAAATCAGCTCCCACTTCCATTTTTTTTTTCAAAAAAGAAAATTTTAGTTTTTCGAATTCATAGTAAAATGATTTTCTCTTTTTACCTAGACTACACTCAGAAGGTTCTACATCGATAATGATTTCTGAGGAATCACGCTCTTCAAAATATTCAGTCAGTTCATAACTTGAATCACTTTGTTCTTCTGAAAAATCATAATTATTTTCTTTGGAAAGAAATTTTAAGTAAAATTTGAATTTGATAATAAATAAATATATTACCTTGTAAATTATAATCCTCAAAGTGTTTTGAAATATCGAAAGATTTGGTTTTTTTGTCAACTAAATCCTTAATATCATCTTCTTCATTGTTAAGAAAACTAAAATTCGAATTATAATAATTTGCAATCGATTTAATTGGGTTTTTATAACTATATTTTTCGGTCGAAATTTTATCACCAATGTTAAAATCTTTTTTCTTGTTTAATCTTTCATAATTGATATTAAAACGGTCTTCGTAAAGGGTCGAATATTTTCGATGTAATTCAAAAAATAGCTGAGTGGCTAACTCGTTCGTATAAAGTTTACGGCAATTTCGAACACTTTTATTTATTTTTAATACTTTTGTTTTGAAATAACTAAACCAGCCCTCAACAAAATTGTTAGATAGCCGAGTCCTTTCCATTCCGATAATCTTAAACATAAGTCCTGACCAAAGTGGAACAAGATGAAGTTTTTTTTTAATAATGTTGAACAAGTTAGGAAAAAATAAATTATTTTTATTAAAATTCTTTCTTGTTCGAAAATTTGCCTTTTTTTCGAAACGAATTTTATATTTCTTATCCAATCTGAATTAAAAGTTGAATTGATTTTTTCAAGTTTAGCCAAACTTTCAATAAAAATTTCGTCCTTGAGTGTTCTGGTGAAAATAATTTTGATGCTTTTTAGTGCAATGCAAAATTCATCAAAACAGACGCAGTTTTGTAATAAAATGAATGATTTGATAAACTTCCGTTTAATAATCCCTCTTTGATCAGGATCAAAGTTTTTTAAAACATCATTTGTTTCATCGATTATATTTTTTAGAAAATGTGTAGAACAAAGGTAAACTAACGTTTTAATAGGTGCCACAGCATATCTTTTCTTTTCAACCAATATTTGGTAGGTCAAATTTAAATAATCGATTATTTCGAGATTATTGAAAGATTTAGACAATGCATGTAAGTTTGCCCATGAAAAATCTGTAACAACAACTTTTGGCTTTTCAAAGTAAAAATAAAGTCCAAACCTTTGAATTATTTTCGTTAGATAGCAATTAATTGTAACTGTGTCGTTTGCACTTGAAAGAAAATCAGCGATACTGATGCTTGTTATGTTTTTCGAATCATTTACAATGATTGAATAGAGAAGGGTCTCATTTTGATTTGGACATTTGGCCATTAAACTACCAGTTGCGTCGAAGTACCAAACTGGATCTGATTCTTTGATCAAAGTCCAAATTTTAACTTGAATTTCGGAAATTAAAAGAACCCCGAAAGGATTTGATTGGATTTCTTGTATATAACCTTTAATTGATTTGTAATCTTTTCTAGGTAGCATTTGATCAAACACATTTTTCGCCGAATCCGCATCTAATCTAAGATTATGTGATAGCTGGTGTTTATGACGATGCTGGCTACTCATTTTTCTGATGTTCTCATAGCTAATATCTTGTTTTTCTGTATTACCTTAATAAAGATCAAAAAAATAAAAAGAAAAAGAAAATTTTAATTTCTGAAACTTATCCTACCAAAGGCAAAAGCTTCGTTCCGAAAACTAGCTACACCCTTAGAAAATATTTCGTTCATTAGATTTTTTCTCTCATCTCCACTTATTCTTTTACGAATTTTGATTGGTCTGCCTAAATGAACACATTTTTTGCTGTCAGCCAACAATTTTAACTTAAAAATTCTGCCAAATTCTTCTTCGCAGTGCTAAAGAAATTAAATTTTATTTTGAAGAAGCATTCGAAACCATTTGACCGTATCTTATTTGAAAAATCTTGGTTTGCTGCCGCGACAAATTTTTTCCTCTGCCCTAAAGAGATACACTGCGATAATTTCTTCCATTCTGCGCCAGAAAAATCGATTTGAAACTCATTTGAATCATGTTTGGTTGATGTTAAAAGTTCTTCTTTTTCCGCTAAAAAGTCGAGCACGTTTGTTCTAAAATTCTTGTCGTTTCTATTCCACCTTGTATATAAGTTGGCCAGAGCTTCCTCACTAATTACACAATCTTGATATTTTTTCAAAATACTCCTAAAATGATTTTTCTCTGGTCTGTAATCCCTACAAGTTTTTTAAACCGTTTTCGAGCATGTATTGGACAGTAACCAAAATAAGTTTTTTTTCATCTTTAAAATGATTGTTTTTTGGAGACATTGTTCAATCAATAAGCAATAACTAGTGTTTAATGAATCTAAAATAATGACTCTTGAAATGGAAAAATTTTAAAGTATATTAGGGTGAAAATTTTTTTTAAAATGAACCCATTAGGGCACGGCGTTTTTGCTGCAAGCTCTTTCAGTAAGTAAGGCCTCAGAAGCTTATAGGAGTTTGTCCAACAACCTTCTTTAGTTAAGATGTTTCTTCTTTAATGGCTTTGGCTAGGTCTCGAAAGCTTTTTAAAGCTAACCCTGAATTAGAAAGAGCAAATTTAATTTTCGAAGATTGTTGATGGTTGCAATCAATTTATAATCTACCAGACTTTATTTTTTAGGGTAAACATTTATAGAAGCTATTTAACAAGCTGGATTCCAAGATTTCAAGAAAACTCAAATTTTCCAGATTGACTCAAATTGACCAGATTTATTCATCAATTAATGTTTGAGCTTCTACCATGCTAATTGTTTCTCATGATCTTATAAAAAAAATTTTTCAAAAAGAAGTTATTTGAATTAAATTTTTAAAATTACAATGGAAAAGTTTTCTTCATTACATCAAAATATTCGAGAAGTAATTCGGTTTTTTTTGTTATTGGATTAACTCGATCACTGACAATTGATTTGATCTATTAAAAAATGTAATGAGTAAGTTTGGTAACGGCTGCGAATCATTATTCATCGATAATCAAACGTCCTGGAAAACACCAAGACGAATGAACAAAAATTTGATAGCTTCAAAAGTTACGACAAGGCCAGAGTCTGCCTCATCGCTTCTTTTGATTAATCAAACGCCCTGGAAAACACCAAGACGAATGAATAAGAGGTAGATGCTTTCAAAAGTTACGACAAGGCCAGAGTCTGCCTCATCGCTTCTTTTGATTAAACAAACGCCCTGGAAAACACCAAGACGAATGAATAAGAGGTTGATGCTTTCAAAAGTTACGACAAGGCCAGAGTCTGCCTCATCGCTTCTTTTGATTAATCAAACGCCCTTGTATACTCCAAGACGAATGAATGAGATGCTTAAATAAAATGTTTTTGATGATCCTAAAATCATTTAGAATTGGATTTACCTTATATTCAACATTACGAATATCATAATTCGTCATGTTTTTGAAAAGTTCTTCGAGTCTCTTTCTCTTCTCTTGATTTTTTTCATTTTCAAACATTGCTTGATTAGACGTTTTCATACGTTTTCTGGATCTCAACTCAATTGACATGATTTGTTGTTCATCCAACACTGCATTGCTAGGCTCATTGCTTAGCTCATTTCTAGGCTCATTGATAGGTTTGTTATCTATCTTTTTTTTCCTCTCAATATCACCAACCGAATTATTTACGGTTGTCTTGCCTGCGACTTCGATCTTTTTCTTTTGAGCTTCTTTTGCCTTGTTTTCAGCATCACCACCATCATTTTCTTCTGTTCTCTTGTCTTTAGAGTTGATCATTCTCTTTTGAACTTCTTTTGGTTTGTTTTCTGTCATTTTGCCTCTTACAGCATCACGACCTGAGACATTTATTTGAACATTTGTTTTTTTTGAGCTTCTTTTGGTTTGTTTTCTGTCATTTTACCTTTTTCAGAATCAGCACCTGAATTTTTTCCGGCTACCGTGTCTTCAACATCAACATCTTCTTCGGGGATGGGTTAGGGTTAGGGTCCATCAACATCACTTCAACATATTCATGTATTATGTCGTTACATATCTCTTCCACTGCATTAGTTTGATTGGCTCTTTTAAGAGAATTTTCGATCTGGAGGTTGTCGACATTCGCTTCCCCTTCGATCATGTATTCAAGAGCTTCTTTTTTGATTTTTTTTTGTTCAATAGCTTCTTTTTGCTCAACCATTATTTTCACGTATTTCGGAATAAAATTTGAGTAAAATTCTTCAACAACTATTTCATCCATCTGTATTTCGAATTTTTCGGTCTCAAAATTAAAGATTATATGGTCAGCGGACACATCATTGTGATTCTTAAAATCGGGTACAATATCATTATCTAATTAAAAAAAAAAGGTTAAATAAATTAAAGCGGGTTTCTTATAAAAATTTACCTTTGATTTTTAATTTGAATTCGTCATTTGAAATCAAGTTATTTGTGATTATTGCGTTAAGAATTTTACAGCGAAAAAAACAACTTCTAACTCGATCTCTCTTTTTGCTGCTGCTTGATTTCTTAATTTGATTATGTATTTAAAAAGGTTAGCTTTTATTTTCATTTTATAAATACTTTAGAAGACAATGAAACCGAACTATTAGTCGAGCCTGTGTCAGACGAAAAAATTTGTTTAAACATATTTAGACTGTTGAAACGTTTAGAAAACTCGTTTTGACTTTGCTAAAACAAAATTAAATTGATTTCCCAATTGAAAAAAGCAGTAATTACTCTATCTTGTTGTAAGTTTTTAAATGTTTCCTCCAAAGTATTTAAATAGGCTTCTTGAGCATCGTACAGTTCAAAACAGTTTTTTGTGCTGTTAAAACTTACGGACATTTGTAGCTCACCATCCGTTAGTTTATCAGCCTCGAAGAAGGTGATGTTTTTTTCTTATTTAGAATTTTGTTTTTTAATCATAGACAATTATTTTTTTTAAATAAAAAATTATACCTCTTAAATGGAGTAAAAACAGCTTTTGATTAAAATCCATAAAATCACTATCGCAGGTTTTTTTTAATGCCAAGTAACACTTGTAATAAAAAAAACCTTCCATATCTCTTCGTTTCTTATTTTTTTGTTGTTGCATTTTTTTCTATAGAAAATAGCAAATTAGCAAAATATTTTTAAAAAAATTATGATAAAAAGCAGAGTTTTATTTCTGCTTTATTGAAGTAGTTTTAGTTTTCTATTTTCCTTCAAATCATTTTGACTCTATTAAAAGTCGGTTTGAACTCTACAACTAAACAACTCTATACCTTGCTGAGTCCATCGACTAAGTCTTTTGGTCCAAAAGATTAAGCAGATTTTTGAAAGCATCAAGTTCGGGTGATTACAAATAAAGAAATGGGGGGGCACTCCTCCGACGGTTCCAAGTAAACAAAAATTGTGTTCGGACTCACAAGTTTACGTGTACTCGAACTCTAAACCATGTCTACAAACTAGAGTACCCGTTCTTTTGTTTAACTAGTAACTCTGATATTTAAATATTTGAGGGTGGTCTAAATCACAAACGTTCGATCTGGACAATTCTTCAAGATGATGTTGTTTGACAAAACTTGTTCATTTATTTTAAAATGATCTCGCTTTGATTTAAATTGTTCGAATAGGATTTGAAAAAATTCGGTTAAATATTCATTAAATATTTTGTTCTGGACTTGAACATTATTTGCACCTTTCAAACATGAGGTCTCAATTGATCCTTTCTTAAAAATTGAAGAATCACACAAAAGGAAAATGATTTGTCTAATTTGTGTTTACGTATGAAACCGGCAGAGTTAAAATTTTAATGTGAAATGTTTTGGGTATTTTGTAAAAAAGTTTCGACGGCTTGAAAGTTTGATGATTGAATGTACTTTTCACGAAAACTTTCCAATAAACCTTGATTGTTTAGATTTGTTGTTTGACAAAGTTCTTTTTCTTTGTTCAAAATGTATCTAAAAAGTTGAAAATTTTGGCATTGTGAAGTTTAGTACAAAAGAACAGAACAATTTTGAAAAATTGAAATAATTTTTTATCTGTTGGTCTTATGACGGATCTGCGCATGTAACAAAGTGTAACAAACTTTGTTACACCACTGAGTAAACTCTGCAAAAACTCTGCAGTCTAATTGCGCATTTAGTTTCAATACTTTTTAATAGTGTGCATTTTGCAGAGACTTTGCATAAATTTAGCAGAGGTTGCCCAATGGTGTAACAAAGTTTGTTACACTTTGTTACATGCGCAGATCCGTCATAAGACCAACAGATAAAAAATTATTTCAATTTTTCAAAATTGTTCTGTTCTTATGTACTAAACTTCACAATGCCAAAATTTTTAAATCTTAGTTACTAAAGTTAAGTATTCTCTTGTAGAGAATAACGCTTGGTTTGTGGTTCCAAGCGAAGTCTAAATAGTTGTCGAGTTCGCAGCTTCAGCTCGGATAAGTGACACTGTTTATGATGAACGTCTCACAGTAGACTAGAGTCTTAATTATACCTTTACGGCCGGTCCCAAGTCCGGATGAAAAAATGGGAGGGAGACTCGAGTAAGACTTAGGGTCGTCATGAAGGATAAACTATCACAATTTATGTGAGCTTCGATCCCCGATGCGACAAAAACCTTTGGTGGGACTTCGATGGGCTAGATTCAAGGAGTCACCTGAGTTTAAGACTTTGACGGATTTTGTTCAAAGTTTATTTTAACTTTCAACCAAAATTCTTAAAGACCCTACTTAGGTATACTCTTTAAACCCTAAGGGGAGTAATGACAAACTAGGGGTTAAGTATCTGAATCCGTTGGCCCTATCGTTGGAGGGTTCAATTAACACTCTTCTAGCTTGAGGAGTTTCAATTTCTGAAAGACCAAGGAAGGTCCAAAAATAAATAATCATAAACCTTCCACCTTCTTTTTAAAAAGTTGACCCAAGGCCGCTATTACCTATCTGCCAGTCTAGTCTCATCTTCAATGCAAGTTTGAGTCCCTCTTTTAGCCAGAGAGTCCAGATTTGATGTGAGACAAAAGGTAGACTTAGGTCTTTATTTAAGTCCAACGCTAAGACTGAATGTCGGCATGGCTGATAAACCCTTGATGCGATAGTCTTGAATCTTAGGTTGGAAGTAGCTACATCGAAGGGTCACATACTTCCCTTGAGTTAAAGATTTTGATGGCTCTGATGGCGTTACTTGACTAAAAACAAGCGAAATCACCCTTAAATCCCAGAGTATGAACACGTTCTTCTTACTGACAGTACCCATACTCCCCATCATAAAAAAATGGATTTTTTCCCCAGATCGATTAGGATGTCAGCGTCAAAGGGGACCCATTAGCTACATTTTCATATCTTAAAGTCACTGATAGCTTATTCCATTGAGGAGTTCTTGAATGTTAAAGTAAAGCAACCAGTGTTCAAGAGAAAAATGATCGCTTTTTCGTTAGGAAATGAACCATTAAAGCACACTTTTAGTCATCTTCTACCCGGAAGTGTTCAATTTATGAGAGACCGAGACTTTTTTTTAAAGCACTCTTAAATCTGACTGTAAAAAGTAGAGGTTAAAGTTAAACACTTACCGCAATTGGGATTTCGGAGGGTGACCCCGGCACGAGATGACTAAAAATTACCTCCATTCACGAACTCTAGTTCCTTAGGTTACCCTTTAAGCTTTTTCTAAAAGGAAGACCGTCTCGATGAAAATTGGTTGAAAATTGGCATTTTAACTCTAAGGATGAGATCTTTGAAGAGTTCATTTAGCACTCTTCTTGGTTAAGGAGTTTCAATTTCGTCAAGACCAAGGAGAACATGAACTCCCAGTCATCGTCAACAGCTTCCTCAAATGAACACTTTGGTCTCTTTGATTGAAGGCTTCAAGGCACAAATTGACGAGTTTATGATTCGAGGGTGAATGAGCGTTAATAGTTTAGGGGTGTATTTTGTAAGTTCATGTTCAATGGGGTTCGAAATTGAGTTGCATTGTAAGGATGGTTGTTGACTTCGAGTAAAGGTCTGATAAAGTTGGTTTATGTATGGTTCACTTGAAGAGTGTTTGAAGTTGTTGGTCTGAGTGACGATGAACATAACGGTGAACGACCCAAAGCTGCCATCGGACTAAAATTTCTATGACAAACTCGCTCAATGCACTTGAAAAATGTCAAATTTTAATTTTAAAAAAAAAAACCTTTAAAAGATCAAAACTTACGGGTTAACTTAATCACTAAGAGTTTAGGTCACTGTGAGAGTATCATCATACAAGTTTTTTATTGACGAAATTGTTTTTTTTAATTTTAAAAATAATATTTTCTTTTTTTATATGTATGGACGTGTTTAAATTTTGTAATAAAAGTTGCAAAAAAAAATTAATTTTTTATTTGCCACAAAGACTAGAGATTAGACAATATAATTTGATTGATTTTAATTTATTGATAATTCTAATCAATAATATTCAAAAAAAAAAAATGGCCTCTATTTGGTGCAACATATCGGGGTTAGGGTTTCAATTTTTAAGAATGAAAAAAGCTTAATTTTTCAAAAGCTTTTTTCATTCTTAAAAATTTACAGACAAATTCAGGGAAATGGTTTCAATGCTCAATTTAGTTGAAAAATGTCATAAACAAAATTTTAGGACATGGTTCAACTAACTCCAGCAATGAAATCATACTTTTTTAAGAATGAAAAAAGCTTAATTTTTCAAAAGCTTTTTTCATTCTTAAAAATTTACAGACAAATTCAGGGAAATGGTTTCAATGCTCAATTTAGTTGAAAAATGTCATAAACAAAATTTTAGGACATGGTTTAACTAACTCCAGCAATGAAATCATACTTTTTTAAGAATGAAAAAAGCTTAATTTTTCAAAAGCTTTTTTCATTCTTAAAAATTTACGAACATATTCATGGAAATGGTTTCAATGCTCAATTTAGTTGAAAAATGTCATAAACAAAATTTTAGGACATGGTTCAACAATTTCCAGCAATCAAATAATACTTTTTTAAGAATGAAAAAAGCTTAATTTTTCAAAAGCTTTTTTCATTCTTAAAAATTTACAGACAAATTCAGGGAAATGGTTTCAATGCTCAATTTAGTTGAAAAATGTCATAAACAAAATTTTAGGACATGGTTTAACTAACTCCAGCAATGAAATCATACTTTTTTAAGAATGAAAAAAGCTTAATTTTTCAAAAGCTTTTTTCATTCTTAAAAATTTACAGACAAATTCAGGGAAATGGTTTCAATGCTCAATTTAGTTGAAAAATGTCATAAACAAAATTTTAGGACATGGTTTAACTAACTCCAGCAATGAAATCATACTTTTTTAAGAATGAAAAAAGCTTAATTTTTCAAAAGCTTTTTTCATTCTTAAAAATTTACAGACAAATTCAGGGAAATGGTTTCAATGCTCAATTTAGTTGAAAAATGTCATAAACAAAATTTTAGGACATCGTTTAACTAACTCCAGCAATGAAATCATACTTTTTTAAGAATGAAAAAAGCTTAATTTTTCAAAAGCTTTTTTCATTCTTAAAAATTTACAGACAAATTCAGGGAAATGGTTTCAATGCTCAATTTAGTTGAAAAATGTCATAAACAAAATTTTAGGACATGGTTTAACTAACTCCAGCAATGAAATCATACTTTTTTAAGAATGAAAAAAGCTTAATTTTTCAAAAGCTTTTTTCATTCTTAAAAATTTACAGACAAATTCAGGGAAATGGTTTCAATGCTCAATTTAGTTGAAAAATGTCATAAACAAAATTTTAGGACATGGTTCAACAATTTCCAGCAATCAAATAATACTTTTTTAAGAATGAAAAAAGCTTAATTTTTCAAAAGCTTTTTTCATTCTTAAAAATTTACGAACATATTCATGGAAATGGTTTCAATGCTCAATTTAGTTGATAAATGTCATAAACAAGATTTTAGGACATGGTTCAACTATTTCCAGCAATGAAATCATACTTTTTTAAGAATGAAAAAAGCTTAATTTTTCAAAAGCTTTTTTCATTCTAAAAAATTTACAGGCAAATTCATGGAAATGGTTTCAATGCTCAATTTAGTTCAAAAATGTCATAAACAAAATTTTAGGACATGGTTTAACTAACTCCAGCAATGAAATCATACTTTTTTAAGAATGAAAAAAGCTTAATTTTTCAAAAGCTTTTTTCATTCTTACAAATTTTCAGACAAATTCAGGCAATTTGTTCCAATGCTCAATTTAGTTGAAAAATGTCCTAAATAAAATTTTAGGACATGGTTCAACTAACTCCAGCAATGGAATCATACTTTTTTAAGAATGAAAAAAGCTTAATTTTTCAAAAGCTTTTTTCATTCTTAAAAATTTACAGACAAATTCAGGGAAATGGTTTCAATGCTCAATTTAGTTGAAAAATGTCATAAACAAAATTTTAGGACATGGTTCAACTAACTCCAGCAATGAAATCATACTTTTTTAAGAATGAAAAAAGCTTAATTTTTCAAAAGCTTTTTTCATTCTTAAAAATTTACAGACAAATTCATGGAAATGGTTTCAATGCTCAATTTAGTTGAAAAATGTCATAAACAAAATTTTAGGACATGGTTCAACTAACTCCAGCAATGAAATCATACTTTTTTAAGAATGAAAAAAGCTTAATTTTTCAAAAGCTTTTTTCATTCTTAAAAATTTACAGACAAATTCATGGAAATGGTTTCAATGCTCAATTTTGTTGAAAAATGTCATAAACAAAATTTTAGGACATGGTTCAACTAACTCCAGCAATGAAATCATACTTTTTTAAGAATGAAAAAAGCTTAATTTTTCAAAAGCTTTTTTCATTCTTAAAAATTTACAGACAAATTCATGGAAATGGTTTCAATGCTCAATTTAGTTGAAAAATGTCATAAACAAAATTTTAGGACATGGTTCAACTAACTCCAGCAATGAAATCATACTTTTTTAAGAATGAAAAAAGCTTAATTTTTCAAAAGCTTTTTTCATTCTTAAAAATTTACACACAAATTCAGGGAAATGGTTTCAATGCTCAATTTAGTTGAAAAATGTCATAAACAAAATTTTAGGACATGGTTCAACTATTTCCAGCAATGAAATCATACTTTTTTAAGAATGAAAAAAGCTTAATTTTTCAAAAGCTTTTTTCATTCTTAAAAATTTACAGACAAATTCAGGGAAATGGTTTCAATGCTCAATTTAGTTGAAAAATGTCATAAACAAAATTTTAGGACATGGTTCAACTATTTCCAGCAATGAAATCATACTTTTTTAAGAATGAAAAAAGCTTAATTTTTCAAAAGCTTTTTTCATTCTTAAAAATTTACAGACAAATTCATGGAAATGGTTTCAATGCTCAATTTAGTTGAAAAATGTCATAAACAAAATTTTAGGACATGGTTCAACTATTTCCAGCAATGAAATCATACTTTTTTAAGAATGAAAAAAGCTTAATTTTTCAAAAGCTTTTTTCATTCTTAAAAATTTACAGACAAATTCAGGGAAATGGTTTCAATGCTCAATTTTGTTGAAAAATGTCATAAACAAAATTTTAGGACATGGTTCAACTATTTCCAGCAATGAAATCATACTTTTTTAAGAATGAAAAAAGCTTAATTTTTCAAAAGCTTTTTTCATTCTTAAAAATTTACAGACAAATTCAGGGAAATGGTTTCAATGCTCAATTTAGTTGAAAAATGTCATAAACAAAATTTTAGGACATGGTTCAACTATTTCCAGCAATGAAATCATACTTTTTTAAGAATGAAAAAAGCTTAATTTTTCAAAAGCTTTTTTCATTCTTAAAAATTTACAGACAAATTCAGGGAAATGGTTTCAATGCTCAATTTAGTTGAAAAATGTCATAAACAAAATTTTAGGACATGGTTCAACTAACTCCAGCAATGAAATCATACTTTTTTAAGAATGAAAAAAGCTTAATTTTTCAAAAGCTTTTTTCATTCTTAAAAATTTACAGACAAATTCAGGGAAATGGTTTCAATGCTCAATTTAGTTGAAAAATGTCATAAACAAAATTTTAGGACATGGTTCAACTATTTCCAGCAATGAAATCATACTTTTTTAAGAATGAAAAAAGCTTAATTTTTCAAAAGCTTTTTTCATTCTTAAAAATTTACAGACAAATTCATGGAAATGGTTTCAATGCTCAATTTAGTTGAAAAATGTCATAAACAAAATTTTAGGACATGGTTCAACTAACTCCAGCAATGAAATCATACTTTTTTAAGAATGAAAAAAGCTTAATTTTTCAAAAGCTTTTTTCATTCTTAAAAATTTACACACAAATTCATGGAAATGGTTTCAATGGTCAATTTAGTTAAAAAATGTCATAAACAAAATTTTAGGACATGGTTCAACTATTTCCAGCAATGAAATCATACTTTTTTAAGAATGATAAAAGCTTAATTTTTCAAAAGCTTTTTTCATTCTTAAAAATTTACAGACAAATTCAGGGAAATGGTTTCAATGCTCAATTTAGTTGAAAAATGTCATAAACAAAATTTTAGGACATGGTTCAACTATTTCCAGCAATGAAATCATACTTTTTTAAGAATGAAAAAAGCTTAATTTTTCAAAAGCTTTTTTCATTCTTAATAATTTACAGACAAATTCATGGAAATGGTTTCAATGGTCAATTTAGTTGATAAATGTCATAAACAAAATTTTAGGACATGGTTCAACTATTTCCAGCAATGAAATCATACTTTTTTAAGAATGAAAAAAGCTTAATTTTTCAAAAGCTTTTTTCATTCTTAAAAATTTACAGACAAATTCAGGGAAATGGTTTCAATGCTCAATTTAGTTGAAAAATGTCATAAACAAAATTTTAGGACATGGTTCAACTATTTCCAGCAATGAAATCATACTTTTTTAAGAATGAAAAAAGCTTAATTTTTCAAAAGCTTTTTTCATTCTTAAAAATTTACAGACAAATTCATGGAAATGGTTTCAATGCTCAATTTAGTTGAAAATGTCATAAACAAAATTTTAGGACATGGTTCAACTATTTCCAGCAATGAAATCATACTTTTTTAAGAATGAAAAAAGCTTAATTTTTCAAAAGCTTTTTTCATTCTTAAAAATTTACAGACAAATTCATGGAAATGGTTTCAATGGTCAATTTAGTTGAAAAATGTCATAAACAAAATTTTAGGACATGGTTCAACTATTTCCAGCAATCAAATCATACTTTTTTAAGAATGATAAAAGCTTAATTTTTCAAAAGCTTTTTTCATCCTTAAAAATTTACACACAAATTCAGGAAAATTGTTTCAATGGTCAATTTAGTTGAAAAATGTCATAAACAAGATTTTAGGACATGGTTCAACTATTTCCAGCAATGAAATCATACTTTTTTAAGAATGAAAAAAGCTTAATTTTTCAAAAGCTTTTTTCATTCTTAAAAATTTACAGACAAATTCAGGGAAATGGTTTCAATGCTCAATTTAGTTGAAAAATGTCATAAACAAAATTTTAGGACATGGTTCAACTATTTCCAGCAATGAAATCATACTTTTTTAAGAATGAAAAAAGCTTAATTTTTCAAAAGCTTTTTTCATTCTTAAAAATTTACGAACATATTCATGGAAATGGTTTCAATGCTCAATTTAGTTGAAAAATGTCATAAACAAAATTTTAGGACATGGTTCAACTATTTCCAGCAATGAAATCATACTTTTTTAAGAATGAAAAAAGCTTAATTTTTCAAAAGCTTTTTTCATTCTTAAAAATTTACAGACAAATTCAGGGAAATGGTTTCAATGCTCAATTTAGTTGAAAAATGTCATAAACAAAATTTTAGGACATGGTTCAACTATTTCCAGCAATGAAATCATACTTTTTTAAGAATGAAAAAAGCTTAATTTTTCAAAAGCTTTTTTCATTCTTAAAAATTTACAGACAAATTCAGGGAAATGGTTTCAATGCTCAATTTAGTTGAAAAATGTCATAAACAAAATTTTAGGACATGGTTCAACAATTTCCAGCAATCAAATAATACTTTTTTAAGAATGAAAAAAGCTTAATTTTTCAAAAGCTTTTTTCATTCTTAAAAATTTACGAACATATTCATGGAAATGGTTTCAATGCTCAATTTAGTTGAAAAATGTCATAAACAAAATTTTAGGACATGGTTTAACTAACTCCAGCAATGAAATCATACTTTTTTAAGAATGAAAAAAGCTTAATTTTTCAAAAGCTTTTTTCATTCTTAAAAATTTACGAACATATTCATGAAATGGTTTCAATGCTCAATTTAGTTGAAAAATGTCATAAACAAAATTTTAGGACATGGTTCAACTATTTCCAGCAATGAAATCATACTTTTTTAAGAATGAAAAAAGCTTAATTTTTCAAAAGCTTTTTTCATTCTTAAAAATTTACAGACAAATTCAGGGAAATGGTTTCAATGCTCAATTTAGTTCAAAAATGTCATAAACAAAATTTTAGGACATGGTTTAACTAACTCCAGCAATGAAATCATACTTTTTTAAGAATGAAAAAAGCTTAATTTTTCAAAAGCTTTTTTCATTCTTAAAAATTTACAGACAAATTCAGGGAAATGGTTTCAATGCTCAATTTAGTTGAAAAATGTCATAAACAAAATTTTAGGACATGGTTTAACTAACTCCAGCAATGAAATCATACTTTTTTAAGAATGAAAAAAGCTTAATTTTTCAAAAGCTTTTTTCATTCTTAAAAATTTACAGACAAATTCAGGGAAATGGTTTCAATGCTCAATTTAGTTGAAAAATGTCATAAACAAAATTTTAGGACATGGTTTAACTAACTCCAGCAATGAAATCATACTTTTTTAAGAATGAAAAAAGCTTAATTTTTCAAAAGCTTTTTTCATTCTTAAAAATTTACAGACAAATTCAGGGAAATGGTTTCAATGCTCAATTTAGTTGAAAAATGTCATAAACAAAATTTTAGGACATGGTTCAACTAACTCCAGCAATGAAATCATACTTTTTTAAGAATGAAAAAAGCTTAATTTTTCAAAAGCTTTTTTCATTCTTAAAAATTTACAGACAAATTCATGGAAATGGTTTCAATGCTCAATTTAGTTGAAAAATGTCATAAACAAAATTTTAGGACATGGTTCAACTATTTCCAGCAATGAAATCATACTTTTTTAAGAATGAAAAAAGCTTAATTTTTCAAAAGCCTTTTTCATTCTTTAAAATTTACAGACAAATTCATGGAAATGGTTTCAATGCTCAATTTAGTTGAAAAATGTCATAAACAAAATTTTAGGAAATGGTTCAACTATTTCCAGCAATGAAATCATACTTTTTTAAGAATGAAAAAAGCTTAATTTTTCAAAAGCTTTTTTCATTCTTAAAAATTTACAGACAAATTCAGGGAAATGGTTTCAATGCTCAATTTAGTTGAAAAATGTCATAAACAAAATTTTAGGACATGGTTCAACTATTTCCAGCAATGAAATCATACTTTTTTAAGAATGAAAAAAGCTTAATTTTTCAAAAGCTTTTTTCATTCTTAAAAATTTACAGACAAATTCATGGAAATGGTTTCAATGCTCAATTTAGTTGAAAAATGTCATAAACAAAATTTTAGGACATGGTTCAACTATTTCCAGCAATCAAATCATACTTTTTTAAGAATGAAAAAAGCTTAATTTTTCAAAAGCTTTTTTCATTCTTAAAAATTTACAGACAAATTCATGGAAATGGTTTCAATGCTCAATTTAGTTGAAAAATGTCATAAACAAAATTTTAGGACATGGTTCAACTATTTCCAGCAATGAAATCATACTTTTTTAAGAATGAAAAAAGCTTAATTTTTCAAAAGCTTTTTTTATTCTTAAAAATTTACAGACAAATTCAGGGAAATGGTTTCAATGCTCAATTTAGTTGAAAAATGTCATAAACAAAATTTTAGGACATGGTTTAACTAACTCCAGCAATGAAATCATACTTTTTTAAGAATGAAAAAAGCTTAATTTTTCAAAAGCTTTTTTCATTCTTAAAAATTTACAGACAAATTCAGGGAAATGGTTTCAATGCTCAATTTAGTTGAAAAATGTCATAAACAAAATTTTAGGACATGGTTCAACTATTTCCAGCAATGAAATCATACTTTTTTAAGAATGAAAAAAGCTTAATTTTTCAAAAGCTTTTTTCATTCTTAAAAATTTACAGACAAATTCATGGAAATGGTTTCAATGCTCAATTTAGTTGAAAAATGTCATAAACAAAATTTTAGGACATGGTTCAACTATTTCCAGCAATGAAATCATACTTTTTTAAGAATGAAAAAAGCTTAATTTTTCAAAAGCTTTTTTCATTCTTAAAAATTTACAGACAAATTCAGGGAAATGGTTTCAATGCTCAATTTAGTTGAAAAATGTCATAAACAAAATTTTAGGACATGGTTCAACTATTTCCAGCAATGAAATCATACTTTTTTAAGAATGAAAAAAGCTTAATTTTTCAAAAGCTTTTTTCATTCTTAAAAATTTACAGACAAATTCAGGGAAATGGTTTCAATGCTCAATTTATTTGAAAAATGTCATAAACAAAATTTTAGGACATGGTTCAACTATTTCCAGCAATGAAATCATACTTTTTTAAGAATGAAAAAAGCTTAATTTTTCAAAAGCTTTTTTCATTCTTAAAAATTTACAGACAAATTCATGGAAATGGTTTCAATGCTCAATTTAGTTGAAAAATGTCATAAACAAAATTTTAGGACATGGTTCAACTATTTCCAGCAATGAAATCATACTTTTTTAAGAATGAAAAAAGCTTAATTTTTCAAAAGCTTTTTTCATTCTTAAAAATTTACAGACAAATTCATGGAAATGGTTTCAATGCTCAATTTTGTTGAAAATGTCATAAACAAAATTTTAGGACATGGTTTAACTAACTCCAGCAATGAAATCATACTTTTTTAAGAATGAAAAAAGCTTAATTTTTCAAAAGCTTTTTTCATTCTTAAAAATTTACAGACAAATTCATGGAAATGGTTTCAATGCTCAATTTAGTTGAAAAATGTCATAAACAAAATTTTAGGACATGGTTTAACTAACTCCAGCAATGAAATCATACTTTTTTAAGAATGAAAAAAGCTTAATTTTTCAAAAGCTTTTTTCATTCTTAAAAATTTACAGACAAATTCAGGGAAATGGTTTCAATGCTCAATTTAGTTGAAAAATGTCATAAACAAAATTTTAGGACATGGTTTAACTAACTCCAGCAATGAAATCATACTTTTTTAAGAATGAAAAAAGCTTAATTTTTCAAAAGCTTTTTTCATTCTTAAAAATTTACAGACAAATTCAGGGAAATGGTTTCAATGCTCAATTTAGTTGAAAAATGTCATAAACAAAATTTTAGGACATGGTTCAACTATTTCCAGCAATGAAATCATACTTTTTTAAGAATGAAAAAAGCTTAATTTTTCAAAAGCTTTTTTCATTCTTAAAAATTTACAGACAAATTCAGGGAAATGGTTTCAATGCTCAATTTAGTTGAAAAATGTCATAAACAAAATTTTAGGACATGGTTCAACTATTTCCAGCAATGAAATCATACTTTTTTAAGAATGAAAAAAGCTTAATTTTTCAAAAGCTTTTTTCATTCTTAAAAATTTACAGACAAATTCATGGAAATGGTTTCAATGCTCAATTTAGTTGAAAAATGTCATAAACAAAATTTTAGGACATGGTTCAACTATTTCCAGCAATGAAATCATACTTTTTTAAGAATGAAAAAAGCTTAATTTTTCAAAAGCTTTTTTCATTCTTAAAAATTTACAGACAAATTCATGGAAATGGTTTCAATGCTCAATTTAGTTGAAAAATGTCATAAACAAAATTTTAGGACATGGTTCAACTAACTCCAGCAATGAAATCATACTTTTTTAAGAATGAAAAAAGCTTAATTTTTCAAAAGCTTTTTTCATTCTTAAAAATTTACAGACAAATTCATGGAAATGGTTTCAATGCTCAATTTAGTTGAAAAATGTCATAAACAAAATTTTAGGACATGGTTCAACTATTTCCAGCAATGAAATCATACTTTTTTAAGAATGAAAAAAGCTTAATTTTTCAAAAGCTTTTTTCATTCTTAAAAATTTACAGACAAATTCATGGAAATGGTTTCAATGCTCAATTTAGTTGAAAAATGTCATAAACAAAATTTTAGGACATGGTTCAACTATTTCCAGCAATGAAATCATACTTTTTTAAGAATGAAAAAAGCTTAATTTTTCAAAAGCTTTTTTCATTCTTAAAAATTTACAGACAAATTCATGGAAATGGTTTCAATGCTCAATTTTGTTGAAAATGTCATAAACAAAATTTTTAGACATGGTTCAACTATTTCCAGCAATGAAATCATACTTTTTTAAGAATGAAAAAAGCTTAATTTTTCAAAAGCTTTTTTCATTCTTAAAAATTTACAGACAAATTCATGGAAATGGTTTCAATGCTCAATTTAGTTGAAAAATGTCATAAACAAAATTTTAGGACATGGTTCAACTAACTCCAGCAATGAAATCATACTTTTTTAAGAATGAAAAAAGCTTAATTTTTCAAAAGCTTTTTTCATTCTTAAAAATTTACAGACAAATTCATGGAAATGGTTTCAATGCTCAATTTAGTTGAAAAATGTCATAAACAAAATTTTAGGACATGGTTCAACTATTTCCAGCAATGAAATCATACTTTTTTAAGAATGAAAAAAGCTTAATTTTTCAAAAGCTTTTTTCATTCTTAAAAATTTACAGACAAATTCATGGAAATGGTTTCAATGCTCAATTTAGTTGAAAAATGTCATAAACAAAATTTTAGGACATGGTTCAACTATTTCCAGCAATGAAATCATACTTTTTTAAGAATGAAAAAAGCTTAATTTTTCAAAAGCTTTTTTCATTCTTAAAAATTTACAGACAAATTCATGGAAATGGTTTCAATGCTCAATTTAGTTGAAAAATGTCATAAACAAAATTTTAGGACATGGTTCAACTAACTCCAGCAATGAAATCATACTTTTTTAAGAATGAAAAAAGCTTAATTTTTCAAAAGCTTTTTTCATTCTTAAAAATTTACAGACAAATTCATGGAAATGGTTTCAATGCTCAATTTTGTTGAAAATGTCATAAACAAAATTTTAGGACATGGTTCAACTATTTCCAGCAATGAAATCATACTTTTTTAAGAATGAAAAAAGCTTAATTTTTCAAAAGCTTTTTTCATTCTTAAAAATTTACAGACAAATTCAGGGAAATGGTTTCAATGCTCAATTTAGTTGAAAAATGTCATAAACAAAATTTTAGGACATGGTTCAACTATTTCCAGCAATGAAATCATACTTTTTTAAGAATGAAAAAAGCTTAATTTTTCAAAAGCTTTTTTCATTCTTAAAAATTTACAGACAAATTCAGGGAAATGGTTTCAATGCTCAATTTAGTTGAAAAATGTCATAAACAAAATTTTAGGACATGGTTCAACTATTTCCAGCAATGAAATCATACTTTTTTAAGAATGAAAAAAGCTTAATTTTTCAAAAGCTTTTTTCATTCTTAAAAATTTACAGACAAATTCATGGAAATGGTTTCAATGCTCAATTTAGTTGAAAAATGTCATAAACAAAATTTTAGGACATGGTTCAACTATTTCCAGCAATGAAATCATACTTTTTTAAGAATGAAAAAAGCTTAATTTTTCAAAAGCTTTTTTCATTCTTAAAAATTTACAGACAAATTCATGGAAATGGTTTCAATGGTCAATTTAGTTGAAAAATGTCATAAACAAAATTTTAGGACATGGTTCAACTATTTCCAGCAATGAAATCATACTTTTTTAAGAATGAAAAAAGCTTAATTTTTCAAAAGCTTTTTTCATTCTTAAAAATTTACACACAAATTCATGGAAATGGTTTCAATGGTCAATTTAGTTGATAATTGTCATAAACAAAATTTTAGGACATGGTTCAACTAACTCCAGCAATGAAATCATACTTTTTTAAGAATGAAAAAAGCTTAATTTTTCAAAAGCTTTTTTCATTCTTAAAAATTTACACACAAATTCATGGAAATGGTTTCAATGGTCAATTTAGTTAAAAAATGTCATAAACAAAATTTTAGGACATGGTTCAACTATTTCCAGCAATGAAATCATACTTTTTTAAGAATGATAAAAGCTTAATTTTTCAAAAGCTTTTTTCAATTTAGTTAAAAATGTCATAAACAAAATTTTAGGACATGGTTCAACAATTCCCAGCAATGAAATCATACTTTTTTAAGAATGAAAAAAGCTTAATTTTAAAAAGCTTTTTTCATTCTTAAAAATTTACAGACAAAATTCATGGAAATGGTTTCAATGCTCAATTTAGTTGAAAAATGTCATAAACAAAATTTTAGGAAATGGTTCAACTATTTCCAGCAATGAAATCATACTTTTTTAAGAATGAAAAAAGCTTAATTTTTCAAAAGCTTTTTTCATTCTTAAAAATTTACAGACAAATTCATGGAAATGGTTTCAATGCTCAATTTAGTTGAAAAATGTCATAAACAAAATTTTAGGACATGGTTCAACTATTTCCAGCAATGAAATCATACTTTTTTAAGAATGAAAAAAGCTTAATTTTTCAAAAGCTTTTTTCATTCTTAAAAATTTACAGACAAATTCAGGGAAATGGTTTCAATGCTCAATTTAGTTGAAAAATGTCATAAACAAAATTTTAGGACATGGTTCAACTATTTCCAGCAATGAAATCATACTTTTTTAAGAATGAAAAAAGCTTAATTTTTCAAAAGCTTTTTTCATTCTTAAAAATTTACAGACAAATTCATGGAAATGGTTTCAATGCTCAATTTAGTTGAAAAATGTCATAAACAAAATTTTAGGACATGGTTCAACTATTTCCAGCAATGAAATCATACTTTTTTAAGAATGAAAAAAGCTTAATTTTTCAAAAGCTTTTTTCATTCTTAAAAATTTACAGACAAATTCATGGAAATGGTTTCAATGGTCAATTTAGTTGAAAAATGTCATAAACAAAATTTTAGGACATGGTTCAACTATTTCCAGCAATGAAATCATACTTTTTTAAGAATGAAAAAAGCTTAATTTTTCAAAAGCTTTTTTCATTCTTAAAAATTTACAGACAAATTCATGGAAATGGTTTCAATGCTCAATTTAGTTGAAAATGTCATAAACAAAATTTTAGGACATGGTTCAACTATTTCCAGCAATGAAATCATACTTTTTTAAGAATGAAAAAAGCTTAATTTTTCAAAAGCTTTTTTCATTCTTAAAAATTTACAGACAAATTCATGGAAATGGATTCAATGCTCAATTTAGTTGAAAAATGTCATAAACAAAATTTTAGGACATGGTTCAACTATTTCCAGCAATGAAATCATACTTTTTTAAGAATGAAAAAAGCTTAATTTTTCAAAAGCTTTTTTCATTCTTAAAAATTTACAGACAAATTCATGGAAATGGTTTCAATGCTCAATTTAGTTGAAAAATGTCATAAACAAAATTTTAGGACATGGTTCAACTATTTCCAGCAATGAAATCATACTTTTTTAAGAATGAAAAAAGCTTAATTTTTCAAAAGCTTTTTTCATTCTTAAAAATTTACAGACAAATTCATGGAAATGGTTTCAATGCTCAATTTTGTTGAAAAATGTCATAAACAAAATTTTAGGACATGGTTCAACTATTTCCAGCAATGAAATCATACTTTTTTAAGAATGAAAAAAGCTTAATTTTTCAAAAGCTTTTTTCATTCTTAAAAATTTACAGACAAATTCATGGAAATGGATTCAATGCTCAATTTTGTTGAAAAATGTCATAAACAAAATTTAAGGACATGGTTCAACTATTTCCAGCAATGAAATCATACTTTTTTAAGAATGAAAAAAGCTTAATTTTTCAAAAGCTTTTTTCATTCTTAAAAATTTACAGACAAATTCATGGAAATGGATTCAATGCTCAATTTAGTTGAAAAATGTCATAAACAAAATTTTAGGACATGGTTCAACTAACTCCAGCAATAAAATCATACTTTTTTAAGAATGAAAAAATCTTAATTTATCAAAAGCTTTTTTCATTCTTAAAAATTTACAGACAAATTCATGGAAATGGTTTCAATGGTCAATTTAGTTGAAAAATGTCATAAACAAAATTTTAGGACATGGTCCAACTAACTCGAGCAATGAAATCATACTTTTTTAAGAATGAAAAAAGCTTAATTTTTCAAAAGCTTTTTTCATTCTTAAAAATTTACAGACAAATTCATGGAAATGGTTTCAATGCTCAATTTTGTTGAAAATGTCATAAACAAAATTTTAGGACATGGTTCAACTATTTCCAGCAATGAAATCATACTTTTTTAAGAATGAAAAAAGCTTAATTTTTCAAAAGCTTTTTTCATTCTTAAAAATTTACAGACAAATTCATGGAAATGGTTTCAATGGTCAATTTAGTTGAAAAATGTCATAAACAAAATTTTAGGACATGGTCCAACTAACTCGAGCAATGAAATCATACTTTTTTAAGAATGAAAAAAGCTTAATTTTTCAAAAGCTTTTTTCATTCTTAAAAATTTACAGACAAATTCATGGAAATGGTTTCAATGCTCAATTTTGTTGAAAATGTCATAAACAAAATTTTAGGACATGGTTCAACTATTTCCAGCAATAAAATCATACTTTTTTAAGAATGAAAAAAGCTTAATTTTTCAAAAGCTTTTTTCATTGTTAAAAATTTACAGACAAATTCATGGAAATGGTTTCAATGCTCAATTTTGTTGAAAATGTCATAAACAAAATTTTAGGACATGGTTCAACTATTTCCAGCAATGAAATCATACTTTTTTAAGAATGAAAAAAGCTTAATTTTTCAAAAGCTTTTTTCATTCTTAAAAATTTACAGACAAATTCATGGAAATGGTTTCAATGCTCAATTTAGTTGAAAAATGTCATAAACAAAATTTTAGGACATGGTTCAACTATTTCCAGCAATGAAATCATACTTTTTTAAGAATGAAAAAAGATTAATTTTTCAAAAGCTTTTTTCATTCTTAAAAATTTACAGACAAATTCATGGAAATGGTTTCAATGCTCAATTTAGTTGAAAAATGTCATAAACAAAATTTTAGGAAATGGTTCAACTATTTCCAGCAATGAAATCATACTTTTTTAAGAATGAAAAAAGCTTAATTTTTCAAAAGCTTTTTTCATTCTTAAAAATTTACACACAAATTCAGGGAAATGGTTCAAATGGTCAATTTAGTTGAAAAATGTCATAAACAAAATTTTAGGACATGGTTCAACTATTTCCAGCAATGAAATCATACTTTTTTAAGAATGAAAAAAGCTTAATTTTTCAAAAGCTTTTTTCATTCTTAAAAATTTACACACAAATTCAGGGAAATGGTTTCAATGCTCAATTTTGTTGAGATGTCATAAACAAAATTTTAGGACATGGTTCAACTATTTCCAGCAATGAAATCATACTTTTTTAAGAATGAAAAAAGCTTAATTTTTCAAAAGCTTTTTTCATTCTTAAAAATTTACAGACAAATTCATGGAAATGGATTCAATGCTCAATTTAGTTGAAAATTGTCATAAACAAAATTTTAGGACATTGTTCAACTATTTCCAGCAATGAAATCATACTTTTTTTAGAATGAAAAAAGCTTAATTTTTCAAAAGCTTTTTTCATTCTTAAAAATTTACAGACAAATTCATGGAAATGGATTCAATGCTCAATTTAGTTGAAAAATGTCATAAATAAAATTTTAGGACATGGTTCAACTATTTCCAGCAATGAAATCATACTTTTTTAAGAATGAAAAAAGCTTAATTTTTCAAAAGCTTTTTTTATTCTTAAAAATTTACACACAAATTCAGGGAAATGGTTTCAATGCTCAATTTAGTTGAAAAATGTCATAAACAAAATTTTAGGACATGGTTCAACTATTTCCAGCAATGAAATCATACTTTTTTAAGAATGAAAAAAGCTTAATTTTTCAAAAGCTTTTTTCATTCTTAAAAATTTACAGACAAATTCAGGGAAATGGTTTCAATGCTCAATTTATTTGAAAAATGTCATAAACAAAATTTTAGGACATGGTTCAACTATTTCCAGCAATGAAATCATACTTTTTTAAGAATGAAAAAAGCTTAATTTTTCAAAAGCTTTTTTCATTCTTAAAAATTTACAGACAAATTCATGGAAATGGTTTCAATGGTCAATTTAGTTGAAAAATGTCATAAACAAAATTTTAGGACATGGTCCAACTAACTCGAGCAATGAAATCATACTTTTTTAAGAATGAAAAAAGCTTAATTTTTCAAAAGCTTTTTTCATTCTTAAAAATTTACAGACAAATTCATGGAAATGGTTTCAATGCTCAATTTTGTTGAAAATGTCATAAACAAAATTTTAGGACATGGTTCAACTATTTCCAGCAATGAAATCATACTTTTTTAAGAATGAAAAAAGCTTAATTTTTCAAAAGCTTTTTTCATTCTTAAAAATTTACAGACAAATTCATGGAAATGGTTTCAATGCTCAATTTTGTTGAAAATGTCATAAACAAAATTTTTAGACATGGTTCAACTATTTCCAGCAATGAAATCATACTTTTTTAAGAATGAAAAAAGCTTAATTTTTCAAAAGCTTTTTTCATTGTTAAAAATTTACAGACAAATTCATGGAAATGGTTTCAATGCTCAATTTTGTTGAAAATGTCATAAACAAAATTTTAGGACATGGTTCAACTATTTCCAGCAATGAAATCATACTTTTTTAAGAATGAAAAAAGCTCAATTTTTCAAAAGCTTTTTTCATTCTTAAAAATTTACAGACAAATTCATGGAAATGGTTTCAATGCTCAATTTTGTTGAAAAATGTCATAAACAAAATTTTAGGACATGGTTCAACTATTTCCAGCAATGAAATCATACTTTTTTAAGAATGAAAAAATCTTAATTTATCAAAAGCTTTTTTCATTCTTAAAAATTTACAGACAAATTCATGGAAATGGTTTCAATGCTCAATTTAGTTGAAAAATGTCATAAACAAAATTTTAGGACATGGTTCAACTATTTCCAGCAATGAAATCATACTTTTTTAAGAATGAAAAAAGCTTAATTTTTCAAAAGCTTTTTTCATTCTTAAAAATTTACACACAAATTCATGGAAATGGTTTCAATGCTCAATTTAGTTGAAAAATGTCATAAACAAAATTTTAGGACATGGTTCAACTATTTCCAGCAATGAAATCATACTTTTTTAAGAATGAAAAAATCTTAATTTATCAAAAGCTTTTTTCATTGTTAAAAATATACAGACAAATTCATGGAAATGGATTCAATGCTCAATTTTGTTGAAAATGTCATAAACAAAATTTTAGGACATGGTTCAACTATTTCCAGCAATAAAATCATACTTTTTTAAGAATGAAAAAATCTTAATTTATCAAAAGCTTTTTTCATTCTTAAAAATTTACAGACAAATTCATGGAAATGGTTTCAATGCTCAATTTAGTTGAAAAATGTCATAAACAAAATTTTAGGACATGGTTCAACTATTTCCAGCAATGAAATCATACTTTTTTAAGAATGAAAAAATCTTAATTTATCAAAAGCTTTTTTCATTCTTAAAAATTTACAGACAAATTCATGGAAATGGATTCAATGCTCAATTTTGTTGAAAATGTCATAAACAAAATTTTTAGACATGGTTCAACTATTTCCATCAATGAAATCATACTTTTTTAAGAATGAAAAAAGCTTAATTTTTCAAAAGCTTTTTTCATTCTTAAAAATTTACAGACAAATTCATGGAAATGGATTCAATGCTCAATTTAGTTGAAAATTGTCATAAACAAAATTTTAGGACATGGTTCAACTATTTCCAGCAATGAAATCATACTTTTTTAAGAATGAAAAAAGCTTAATTTTTCAAAAGCTTTTTTCATTCTTAAAAATTTACAGACAAATTCATGGAAATGGATTCAATGCTCAATTTAGTTGAAAATTGTCATAAACAAAATTTTAGGACATGGTTCAACTATTTCCATCAATGAAATCATACTTTTTTAAGAATGAAAAAAGCTTAATTTTTCAAAAGCTTTTTTCATTCTTAAAAATTTACAGACAAATTCATGGAAATGGATTCAATGCTCAATTTAGTTGAAAAATGTCATAAACAAAATTTTAGGACATGGTTCAACTATTTCCAGCAATGAAATCATACTTTTTTAAGAATGAAAAAAGCTTAATTTTTCAAAAGCTTTTTTCATTCTTAAAAATTTACAGACAAATTCATGGAAATGGATTCAATGCTCAATTTAGTTGAAAAATGTCATAAACAAAATTTTAGGACATGGTTCAACTATTTCCAGCAATGAAATCATACTTTTTTAAGAATGAAAAAAGCTTAATTTTTCAAAAGCTTTTTTCATTCTTAAAAATTTACAGACAAATTCATGGAAATGGTTTCAATGCTCAATTTTGTTGAAAAATGTCATAAACAAAATTTAAGGACATGGTTCAACTATTTCCAGCAATGAAATCATACTTTTTTAAGAATGAAAAAAGCTTAATTTTTCAAAAGCTTTTTTCATTCTTAAAAATTTACAGACAAATTCAGGGAAATGGTTTCAATGCTCAATTTAGTTGAAAAATGTCATAAACAAAATTTTAGGACATGGTTCAACTATTTCCAGCAATGAAATCATACTTTTTTAAGAATGAAAAAAGCTTAATTTTTCAAAAGCTTTTTTCATTCTTAAAAATTTACAGACAAATTCATGGAAATGGATTCAATGCTCAATTTTGTTGAAAATGTCATAAACAAAATTTTAGGACATGGTTCAACTATTTCCAGCAATGAAATCATACTTTTTTAAGAATGAAAAAAGCTTAATTTTTCAAAAGCTTTTTTCATTCTTAAAAATTTACAGACAAATTCATGGAAATGGATTCAATGCTCAATTTTGTTGAAAAATGTCATAAACAAAATTTTAGGACATGGTTCAACTATTTCCAGCAATGAAATCATGTTACTGGTTATTTAAGGGTTTCTTAACTAGCCGTAACTATCAGAGGTTAAGTATTAAATTAAAGGTACTGAAGATTTATTTAAAGTTTATTTAAATCAAAATATATAATGAGAAATCCTTCCTAAAATCCTATTAAGAATGAACTATCTTTATTGAGAAACTTACTCGTATTTATATCCGAGTTTCCCATTAAAGATTATATAAGTAAGATTGAGTAATACGGTTGTTCTTCCGTTTACGCAGCAATTTACGATTATTGATTATCGTATTGTTGCTGATCAATCTATTCTTAATGATATAACTTATTGAAAGAGATATAAGTTACATAAGGTAAGTTAAGTAATAAAATAAATGAATACACAGCAAACCACACATAAATCATAAGAAAATACAATCGTAAAAATAGGTAAAGATATTGTGTAACATCTCCCCCGCCCCATAAAAAAAAATTCGACCTCGAATTTAAGGTTCTATATTAAAGTATCGATTGACATCGAGAATTCTGTTTGCTAGGTTTGTTTCTATCTCGCAGTTTCTCATTGATCCATATTGCATAAAATTAATCACGTTATTTATTGTCTTACGAAGTTCTAGACCAGTTATTACTGTATCAGGATTTTCCACAAACGCATCAGACCACTCATAAAGTTTAAACGCGAAATGTGTCAAATCAAACGTTTTAGCAACTACAAAAATCGAATTATTACCCATATCATTGATTAGTTCTAGACTTTGTTTTTTGAAGTGATCTGCGAGGTTTTTCGATTCCGCGCATACAAAATTACTTGGTAACCCTGAACCGTCTGTGTTCCATAACCTGAAAATACAACTCAAATATTTCAATTTATCATCTAACTCATGAGTTGAAATTGAAGATATTGTCGAAAGGTTTGTTTTATATTTTCCTTTAGTAATTGTTTCATCTGCATTGATTTGCCATAAGTAAATATCCATAGTAGCAGAATTTTGCAGCAACATGTCTGCATGAACCTTTCAATACTAATTCCAAGAGAATTTTATATTCGTTCGAATGGATATTATCAAAATATGGCTCCGAAATCAAACGATGATTTACTTCATTTTCTAGCAGGTCGGTTGCTTCTAAACAACTCCGATGATAAATCGATTTAACGGTGTAAAAATATCTCCGAGAATAATTTAAAAAATATTTAATTGTATTTAATTCTAATGCCTGTAAATTAGTTTTATATACTGCTGACAATTTGATACCGATAAAAATAGCACATGTGTCACGAAGACTTCGGGGGTTTATTATTTTTCGAAAATCACTTCGATCCTTATTATCCTTATATATAACTTCAAATTTGTCATCAATAATCATTTCGGTTGAATCATCGATTATGCGGTAAATATTCATTTTTCACGAGGATTGTTCGATTGATTACAGGTTAAAAAAAAAATTTTAAAATAAAAAAAAAATAATATATATATATATAAATAAAAAAGAATTTATATTTTAACTAATTGAAGATTAATTGTTGTTTCTGTTTAGAAATTTTTTAGTCAATGAACTTGTACTTGCTGAATTCGCATTTAATAGATTATTTTTTGCAAACTTAACCCGTCTATTATTTTTTATGATAGGCAACTGATTCTCAATATCTTCTATATTGATAATTTCGTTTATTGTTTCAGTGGCTATCATTCTAGATAATTTTGACTTTTTGCAACAACTGAAAACGCAACATCGACTATTTGTACAACAACTAATTATTTTCCTTACTATGAATAAAAATAGAATAGAAATAAATATTCCTCCGATTATAGTTAGTCCGTAGATTATTTTATTTTGGAGAAAATTTATTAAATTTTCGAATTCAGTTTTTGTATCAATTATTTTACTTCTAATTTCTGTTGTATCACTTACATGATTATACCACGAGCCAGCACTCATTTCATGGTTCATTACTTCTTGGAACGTAGAAATAAAATCTATTTCATCTGTTAATATTTTGCTGTGAGTAAAATTTTCTTCGTGTAGTTTATTATTTAACGATTTTATATCCATAAATCTTAAGTCAGAATTCTTATAAATAAAACTTTTTTCGTTTCTTCGATGGATAGTTAATTCTTTATTAGGTAATTGAATTGAACTTGTAAGGTATTCGCAGAATAATACTTCAGAGTTTGGTTTTATGATTCCATCGTTAGTTAGATATCCTGTTTTATTTGTTCCGTTTACATCGTAAAATATTGGTTGGTCACGGTAACATATGTCAGAATTTTGATTTGATACCACGTTACGTAGTGACACTTCTATTTTATTTATTTTCTTGCAAGTTGCACCGTAAAGCGTTTTCATATACGAGAAAAAAGTTCTATTTTTACCCTATGGCATATTAAATATCATATATCATTTATTTCGCACCGTTACTAATTGAAACGTTGATTTTCGGTTCAAAAATTCTGGATGCATTCGGAAATTAACTTCTGCGGCTTCAGGATGTCTGACAAAGTCTATATCGGCTAATAGTAATTCTTTTATTTCATTCATGTCGGCACCATTTTTGGGGTGTTTAGCGACATCCTGGTTTTTATTTACACTGAGATAGACACCTTCTGCTGTAAACATAGTATTCAAACCACAGATTTTTTCTTCCTTGATGGCTTGAAAAGCCATATTGGTAACGCGTCTAGAACTTCTGTATTTCTAGCGGTTAAATGGATGATGAAGTTTTCAGTACTTATCTCTTAAAGAGAACAGGAGTGATGTGTTGTATCATCCCAATCTATATTTGAATCGTCTATGTTATTTATTTTGTCTTGATCGTAGTATTTAGTATTGAACAAATTATCTGTAAAATTTTTAGCTGCCATTAAGTTGGGTGAAATGGTACCTGAGTACGTAGTGGTTGTCGTTTCTGACCACCAATTAATTAATGGGTTGGGGTTACTTGAATATGTGCAGTAATCTCCATCCGCAAACCATTTCTTTATCACCACACTTTCTCGTAAAATTCATCGTGAAACATTCCTCCCTCGTAAGTTTTACATTTTCTGTTCTAAGCGATTCATATTTTGCCCAAAAAAAATTTGTAGAAGTCGTTAGGATATGTTTTTTCATTATACAATGAATTCCGTTGCCATAAACATCCTGAGACATTTTACCAAACAACATGTAGTGTTATTTTACTTTCTTCACGATTTTTTAACTGTACTTTTTGGTTTATTAAATAATTTTCAACAACGCGTTTAGTAGTACTTGGTTCGTATTTGCACAAATCGTTTAAATTTATCAGATTTTTATCAGTATCCCCAGTACAAGCTAAAAAGTTGTCGGTTAAAACATTGAAAGGAAGTGGAGAAACGTTTTTTGTTGTGGTTGGTTGACTTTTAGTCGTTTTTACAGTTGCTTTTGTTGCGGCTCCAGCGATTATTGGGAAGAACAGTGTTGAAATTATTAACAAGTTGACTATAGACATAAAATTAATTTTTTTCGGTAGACGTTTTCTTAGTTGCATCCGGTCCTTGATACTTTCTTTGTAGTGTTTACCCAACTTCGTGCAATTAAAATATGATTCAGGTACCCAAGTTGCTTCTTTTAGAGGCACGTCTTTCCATTTTACTAAGAAGTGGTAATTGTTGTCAATAATCTTGTGATTTAAAATTTTTTCCACTTCGGCACTTTCCTCTGGTAGTGTAACATTATCTTCAACAACTTTAAGTTTGTGTCTTGGAAAACTTTCCGTAAGCTTTTCGCCTAGTGAATTCTCAAGTTTGTAGTTACCTTTTGAAGTATGCCCTACGACTTTGTAAGGTCCTTTAAATCTTGCTTCGAGTTTAGTAAGTAGGCCTTCACATTTTACGTAAACCGTTTTTCCGATTGGAATTAATTCTACAGTAGTATTTTGTGCTTTGTTTTGTATTACTACTTGTCGTTTTTGAGCTTTTTCTATATTGTCTTTTGCTTTTACTTGTGTATTTTCAATCATGTTTCTGATTTCTTCGCTTCTTGCGACAATTGCTTCTGATTCATTGTTATCCGTCGATACCCAATCCTCAAACCCATTCATTTTTCTTCCGAACATTAATTCGAATGGAGTAAATTTGGTAACTGAATGTACTCTCGAACGATAGGCCATCAGGACATAATCCAGGTGCTTTGGCCAATTTTCGATATCTGATTCGCAATGTTTTCGGAGAGATTCAACCAAAGTTTGGTTAAGTCTTTCAGTCATTCCGTTTGTTCTTGGATTGTAAGCGGATGTGATTGTGTGCTCGAAACCCATATTGTTTTTTAACTGAGTAATTATCTCGTTTATAAATTCTCTGCCCTGATCTGACAAGATTTCTTTAGCTGTACCGAAAATACTAAAGAATTCCAATAGTAATCTGGCAATTTCTTTCGCTGTTTTACTTTTAATAGGTTTCGCATACGGGTATTTAGAAACCGCTTCGATTATTACCAGTATACCGATGTAACCTTCGGTAGTTTCCTTTAAACCTAAGACAAGGTCTATCTGTATACGGTCAAAGACTTTGCCTACCTGAATAGCAATAGCTGGATGGTATTTTACAATTGCCTTATTGTTTCTTTGGCACGGTATGCACTGTTTAATTACCCTTTTGATATCGTCTAGCATACGTTTCCAATAGTATTTGTCCTTGAGACTATTGTAAGTTGATTCAGCTTGAAAGTGACCAAGCACATGAGCTTTTTCCACAATTGATCTACGATCTTCTGGTTTAGGAATTTCTAGAGTTTTATCCTCTTTAATTACGAATAGCTTTTCATTTTTAAGGATAAACTTATTAGCTAACTGTGAAATTCTTTTGATTTGTTTTTTACTAGTACCAGGAATAAATCTTCCAAATTTTAAACAATGTATTAAGGACTCGTCCTCCCAAGGGTCCAGACTCTTACTTGAATTGTCTTCAGCTGTTTCTTCCACAGCGAAAATAATATTAGCTACAGGTCGACTTAGTGCGTCGACATTTGAGTGATTTACTCCTTTTCGATGGATTATTTCACAATCATAACTTTGAAGATAAATAGCCCATCGAGTTAGGCGTGTATTAGGTTCTTTAATACTTTTCAGCCATGATAGAGCTGAATGGTCAGTTATGACTTTGAAAGTAACGCCATGTACATAATTTCGAAAAGTTTTAATACCAAACAAAACTGCAAGACATTCCTTTTCTGTAATGCCGTAGTTTATCTCATGTTTGGTCATCAGTCTTGAAGCATAGGCAACTACGTACTCTTTACCATCGTCATCTATCTGAGCTAGGATAGCTCCGACAGCGTATCCAGATGCGTCAGTGTATAACAAGAACGGTCTGTTAACGTCGGCCAGTCGTAGAACAGGGTAACTTGTCAGTGCATCTTTAAGGGTTTTAAACGCTTGTTCACATTCATCAGACCATATAAATTTTACATTTTTTCCTAATAATGCAAACATTGGCTGTGCAATTTTTGAAAAGTGTTTGATGAATCTACGGTAGTAGTTGGATAAACCTAAGAATGACTGTAGCTGTTTTACATTCGTAGGGGTTTTCCTATTTTTAATTGCTTCGACTTTTCGTGGGTCCATCATTACGGTATCTTTGGTTACAGTATGTCCTAGAACGTTTATTGATCTAGCACACCAGATGCATTTTTTGCCATTAATTTTAAGATTTGCATCCCTGAGTTTCTTAAACACAATTTGCAGATGCTTTATGTGTTGCTCGAGCGTTTGTGAGTGAATGGTAATATCATCCAGATATACCTCGACGAACTCTAATCCTCCTAAGACGAGAGTCATGATACGGCTGAAATCGCCAGGCGCATTTTTTAACCCAAAGGGTAAACGTAGAAACTCGAAATGACCGTCAGGTGTACTAAAGGCAGTCTTTTCAACTGAATCCGGATCCATTTTTATTTGCCAATAGCCTGACTTCAGGTCAATAACACTGAACCAAGATGATCCTTTGAAACGATCCAAAATGTCTAAAATATTAGGTATAGGCCATTTCTCTGTTGTGGTTACCTTATTCAATTTTCTATAATCGATGCAAATTCTTTTGCTACCATCTTTTTTTGGTACCACAATAACTGGGGAGGACCATGGTGATCTAGAAGGCCTAATTATTCCTGCTTTTAGCATTTTGTCCATTTCAGATTTTAGGAAGTCTCTTTCTGTTTTTGATTTTCTATACGGAGGTGTATAGATTGGTATTTGATTGTCACTCTCAATCCTAATTTTGTGATCCATTACGGAACATGCGCCTAGTTCGTCAATGTCGTTCGCGAACATTTTAGAAGCTGAGTATTTCAATTTATCAAAATGAATTAACTGCTTCTGGTTTAATTTGCTTGCAGGTTCAAGCACTGGTTCAGACAAGTCCCAGAAATTATCCTCCTCTAATTCAACTTCGTCGTAATTAGTTTCTGAAAGGAACATGTCTGCCGTATCATCTCTATCCAGATCAGAAATATCTTCATGTAGGTATATGTTATCTTCAGGAAAGCTAAGCATTGATTTATATGGGAATATACCACATTTGGTTTTGTAAAACCAATCGAGGCCTAATAGGACATCATTATCCTCATGATCAAAGACAACAAACTCGATCATGCAACTATGATTGTTAATAATGACTTCTAATGGTAAAGTTTTACCACTTACCTTGCTTACTAGGCCCGTTGCAGTTTTGATTCTACAGTCTGATGGTAATATTTCAATTTTATTTTTAACCGCTGTATCGTGTGATAAAACTGAGATTGTTGCTCCGCTGTCGAGTCCGACGGTTAATTCGATGCCATTTATTAATGCTTTTGTTCGTAGTATATGTTTTGGGGTATTTTTTATCATATTTACTTGTTCGATTTCGTATTCGTCGCTATCGTCGTTAGTGGTGCGTAATTGATTTATCTTTTTTACGGTTACCTTACATTGGTTCGCATAATGTCCTTTACCTTTGCATCTATGACAACTAATGTCTTTTTGGTTGATTTGTTTCCGCTCGGGTTTAATTGAGTGACTCTTATTTTTCTTATAAGTATGACTATTAGTAGTCGAATTTCCTTTTTGGTAATTTTGTTTCGATTGAAATGAGCGAATTTGATTATACGGTTTTGGACTTGCTTGGTAATTCTGTTTTTTGTCATTACGGTATGGTTTTTTATCGTTACTTCTCGCCTTGACGTAGTTAATGCTTTGAGGTGATTCGCTTTCTTGTTCGAGATTAGTCGCTGTTGCCATTGCAGTATCGAGGTCTTTAATTCCTCGTATTTTTAATTCTCGTCTCGTCCTTTCTTTTAATCCATTAAGATAGTAAAACATCTTATCTCCTTCAGACATTTTCTCCAAATGAAACGTAATTTTGAGAAATTTTAAGTTATATGACTCTATACTCGTATTGTCCTTGTGTTTGATTTGCATCAATTCGGTTCTATATTTGTCGAGTTTATGAGATTTGCTAAAGGTTTTTCGCAACGTCAATTCGAATTCTGTCCAACTTTTCCTTTCTATTATATGTTTTTTAAGAAGGTCAAACGGGTAATCTGCCACAAACGGGATTGTTTCGACTAATCTGTCGGTGTAGTTGATCACGGCCTTCTTAAAACTTTGCTCAATAGTAAAAAGCCAATTTTCCACGTCTTCTTTGGAAGATCCTGTGAATTTCGGGGTCAGAGGGTCCATTTTCTTGTTTTTTGGTTGCAACAAATAGTTACTAAAAGCCATGCTATTGTCATGGCGGTAATTCTGAGTTGACGGACCAGTATTAGGACTTTCAATTTTTGAGCTATAAGGCGTAAAAGGAGTTGAATACGGATGTATTGTTGCCGGACCTACTGGAGTGTTTTTCCCTGAATCGTAACGTGGGGTTTCCGGCTGTTTTAGGTCTGAAAACAGTGAGGTCTTTATGTTTGGTTGTGGGCTTTTTTGTTCATCATCAAGTTTAAATTGAACTTGTGGTTTCCCTTTCGGTTGAACTGATTCGTTTTCTTTTATATTAGTATCGTTTCCTTGAAAAGTAGCTTCAAAATTTTGTGTGTTATCGAAGTATAACTGATAAACTTTTTTATCCATTTCGAATGATCGCCGTTCTCTATCTATTAGTGTTCGTAAATCTTCTTTTTCTATTTTAAGGTCGATGTTTTCTTTTTCTAATTTGGCTATTGTTTCCGTTGTATCGTCTGCAAATTCTTCAGCTAATTTATCATCAGACGTCCCTTTGTGAATTTCTTCCAACTCGTAATCTAATTCTTCTAATACAGTTTCGATGTACGTTTTAAGTTCGTTTACTGTTTTGAATTCTGTGTCTACTCCTTTACGTATTTTGCGAAAAGCCTTCTTGGATGTTATGTATGAATTTTCTAATAAGTAAGCTAAATGTCTAAGTTCGCCCCATCTTAGCTTTTTTATCTTGTTTCTTGCACCACCTTCCAGTATTTCTTCTAGAGTTTCTTGTTTTCCTGAATTTTTTTCCTCTACCGACATTATTAATACTTATATCTAATCGTTTATTTTTTCGCTGCTACCATATATGTTACTGGTTATTTAAGGGTTTCTTAACTAGCCGTAACTATCAGAGGTTAAGTATTAAATTAAAGGTACTGAAGATTTATTTAAAGTTTATTTAAATCAAAATATATAATGAGAAATCCTTCCTAAAATCCTATTAAGAATGAACTATCTTTATTGAGAAACTTACTCGTATTTATATCCGAGTTTCCCATTAAAGATTATATAAGTAAGATTGAGTAATACGGTTGTTCTTCCGTTTACGCAGCAATTTACGATTATTGATTATCGTATTGTTGCTGATCAATCTATTCTTAATGCTATAACTTATTGAAAGAGATATAAGTTACATAAGGTAAGTTAAGTAATAAAATAAATGAATACACAGCAAACCACACATAAATCATAAGAAAATACAATCGTAAAAATAGGTAAAAATATTGTGTAACAATCATACTTTTTTAAGAATGAAAAAAGCTTAATTTTTCAAAAGCTTTTTTCATTCTTAAAAATTTACAGACAAATTCATGGAAATGGATTCAATGCTCAATTTAGTTGAAAAATGTCATAAACAAAATTTTAGGACATGGTCCAACTAACTCCAGCAATGAAATCATACTTTTTTAAGAATGAAAAAAGCTTAATTTTTCAAAAGCTTTTTTCATTGTTAAAAATTTACAGACAAATTCATGGAAATGGTTTCAATGCTCAATTTTGTTGAAAATGTCATTAACAAAATTTTTGGACATGGTTCAACTATTTCCAGCAATGAAATCATACTTTTTTAAGAATGAAAAAAGCTTAATTTTTCAAAAGCTTTTTTCATTCTTAAAAATTTACAGACAAATTCATGGAAATGGATTCAATGCTCAATTTAGTTGAAAAATGTCATAAACAAAATTTTAGGACATGGTCCAACTAACTCCAGCAATGAAATCATACTTTTTTAAGAATGAAAAAAGCTTAATTTTTCAAAAGCTTTTTTCATTGTTAAAAATTTACAGACAAATTCATGGAAATGGTTTCAATGCTCAATTTTGTTGAAAAATGTCATAAACAAAATTTTAGGACATGGTCCAACTATTTCCAGCAATGAAATCATACTTTTTTAAGAATGAAAAAAGCTTAATTTTTCAAAAGCTTTTTTCATTCTTAAAAATTTACAGACAAATTCATGGAAATGGTTTCAATGCTCAATTTTGTTGAAAATGTCATAAACAAAATTTTAGGACATGGTTCAACTATTTCCAGCAATGAAATCATACTTTTTTAAGAATGAAAAAAGCTTAATTTTTCAAAAGCTTTTTTCATTGTTAAAAATTTACAGACAAATTCATGGAAATGGTTTCAATGCTCAATTTTGTTGAAAAATGTCATAAACAAAATTTTAGGACATGGTTCAACTATTTCCAGCAATGAAATCATACTTTTTTAAGAATGAAAAAAGCTTAATTTTTCAAAAGCTTTTTTCATTCTTAAAAATTTACAGACAAATTCATGGAAATGGATTCAATGCTCAATTTTGTTGAAAATGTCATAAACAAAATTTTAGGACATGGTCCAACTATTTCCAGCAATGAAATCATACTTTTTTAAGAATGAAAAAAGCTAAATTTTTAAAAAGCTTTTTTCATTGTTAAAAATTTACAGACAAATTCATGGAAATGGATTCAATGCTCAATTTTGTTGAAAATGTCATAAACAAAATTTTAGGACATGGTTCAACTATTTCCAGCAATAAAATCATACTTTTTTTAGAATGAAAAAAGCTTAATTTTTCAAAAGCTTTTTTCATTCTTAAAAATTTACAGACAAATTCATGGAAATGGATTCAATGCTCAATTTTGTTGAAAATGTCATAAACAAAATTTTAGGACATGGTTCAACTATTTCCAGCAATGAAATCATACTTTTTTAAGAATGAAAAAAGCTTAATTTTTCAAAAGCTTTTTTCATTCTTAAAAATTTACAGACAAATTCATGGAAATGGATTCAATGCTCAATTTTGTTGAAAATGTCATAAACAAAATTTTAGGACATGGTCCAACTATTTCCAGCAATGAAATCATACTTTTTTAAGAATGAAAAAAGCTTAATTTTTCAAAAGCTTTTTTCATTCTTAAAAATTTACAGACAAATTCATGGAAATGGTTTCAATGCTCAATTTTGTTGAAAATGTCATAAACAAAATTTTAGGACATGGTTCAACTATTTCCAGCAATGAAATCATACTTTTTTAAGAATGAAAAAAGCTTAATTTTTCAAAAGCTTTTTTCATTCTTAAAAATTTACAGACAAATTCATGGAAATGGTTTCAATGCTCAATTTAGTTGAAAATGTCATAAACAAAATTTTAGGACATGGTCCAACTATTTCCAGCAATGAAATCATACTTTTTTAAGAATGAAAAAAGCTTAATTTTTCAAAAGCTTTTTTCATTCTTAAAAATTTACAGACAAATTCATGGAAATGGTTTCAATGCTCAATTTAGTTGAAAATGTCATAAACAAAATTTTAGGACATTGTTCAACTATTTCCAGCAATGAAATCATACTTTTTTAAGAATGAAAAAAGCTTAATTTTTCAAAAGCTTTTTTCATTCTTAAAAATTTACAGACAAATTCAGGGAAATGGTTTCAATGCTCAATTTAGTTGAAAAATGTCATAAACAAAATTTTAGGACATGGTTCAACTATTTCCAGCAATGAAATCATACTTTTTTAAGAATGAAAAAATCTTAATTTATCAAAAGCTTTTTTCATTCTTAAAAATTTACAGACAAATTCAGGGAAATGGTTTCAATGCTCAATTTAGTTGAAAAATGTCATAAACAAAATTTTAGGACATGGTCCAACTATTTCCAGCAATGAAATCATACTTTTTTAAGAATGAAAAAAGCTTAATTTTTCAAAAGCTTTTTTCATTCTTAAAAATTTACAGACAAATTCATGGAAATGGTTTCAATGCTCAATTTTGTTGAAAAATGTCATAAACAAAATTTTAGGACATGGTTCAACTATTTCCAGCAATGAAATCATACTTTTTTAAGAATGAAAAAAGCTTAATTTTTCAAAAGCTTTTTTCATTCTTAAAAATTTACAGACAAATTCAGGGAAATGGTTTCAATGCTCAATTTAGTTGAAAAATGTCATAAACAAAATTTAAGGACATGGTTCAACTATTTCCAGCAATGAAATCATACTTTTTTAAGAATGAAAAAATCTTAATTTATCAAAAGCTTTTTTCATTCTTAAAAATTTACAGACAAATTCAGGGAAATGGTTTCAATGCTCAATTTAGTTGAATAATGTCATAAACAAAATTTTAGGACATGGTCCAACTAACTCCAGCAATGAAATCATACTTTTTTAAGAATGAAAAATGCTAAATTTTTCAAAAGCTTTTTTCATTCTTAAAAATTTACAGACAAATTCATGGAAATGGTTTCAATGCTCAATTTTGTTGAAAAATGTCATAAACAAAATTTTAGGACATGGTTCAACTATTTCCAGCAATGAAATCATACTTTTTTAAGAATGAAAAAAGCTTAATTTTTCAAAAGCTTTTTTCATTCTTAAAAATTTACAGACAAATTCATGGAAATGGTTTCAATGCTCAATTTAGTTGAAAATGTCATAAACAAAATTTTAGGACATGGTCCAACTATTTCCAGCAATGAAATCATACTTTTTTAAGAATGAAAAAAGCTTAATTTTTCAAAAGCTTTTTTCATTCTTAAAAATTTACAGACAAATTCATGGAAATGGTTTCAATGCTCAATTTTGTTGAAAATGTCATAAACAAAATTTTAGGACATTGTTCAACTATTTCCAGCAATGAAATCATACTTTTTTAAGAATGAAAAAAGCTTAATTTTTCAAAAGCTTTTTTCATTCTTAAAAATTTACACACAAATTCAGGGAAATGGTTTCAATGCTCAATTTAGTTGAAAATGTCATAAACAAAATTTTTAGACATGGTTCAACTATTTCCAGCAATGAAATCATACTTTTTTAAGAATGAAAAAAGCTTAATTTTTCAAAAGCCTTTTTCATTCTTAAAAATTTACAGACAAATTCAGGGAAATGGTTTCAATGCTCAATTTAGTTGAAAATGTCATAAACAAAATTTTAGGACATGGTTCAACTATTTCCAGCAATGAAATCATACTTTTTTAAGAATGAAAAAAGCTTAATTTTTCAAAAGCTTTTTTCATTCTTAAAAATTTACAGACAAATTCATGGAAATGGTTTCAATGCTCAATTTTGTTGAAAATGTCATAAACAAAATTTTAGGACATGGTTCAACTATTTCCAGCAATGAAATCATACTTTTTTAAGAATGAAAAAAGCTTAATTTTTCAAAAGCTTTTTTCATTCTTAAAAATTTACAGACAAATTCAGGGAAATGGTTTCAATGCTCAATTTAGTTGAAAAATGTCATAAACAAAATTTTAGGACATGGTCCAACTAACTCCAGCAATGAAATCATACTTTTTTCAGAATGAAAAATGCTAAATTTTTCAAAAGCTTTTTTCATTCTTAAAAATTTACAGACAAATTCATGGAAATGGTTTCAATGCTCAATTTTGTTGAAAATGTCATAAACAAAATTTTAGGACATTGTTCAACTATTTCCAGCAATGAAATCATACTTTTTTAAGAATGAAAAAAGCTTAATTTTTCAAAAGCTTTTTTCATTCTTAAAAATTTACAGACAAATTCAGGGAAATGGTTTCAATGCTCAATTTAGTTGAAAAATGTCATAAACAAAATTTAAGGACATGGTTCAACTATTTCCAGCAATGAAATCATACTTTTTTAAGAATGAAAAAATCTTAATTTATCAAAAGCTTTTTTCATTCTTAAAAATTTACAGACAAATTCAGGGAAATGGTTTCAATGCTCAATTTAGTTGAAAAATGTCATAAACAAAATTTTAGGACATGGTCCAACTAACTCCAGCAATGAAATCATACTTTTTTAAGAATGAAAAATGCTAAATTTTTCAAAAGCTTTTTTCATTCTTAAAAATTTACAGACAAATTCATGGAAATGGTTTCAATGCTCAATTTTGTTGAAAATGTCATAAACAAAATTTTAGGACATGGTTCAACTATTTCCAGCAATAAAATCATACTTTTTTTAGAATGAAAAAAGCTTAATTTTTCAAAAGCTTTTTTCATTCTTAAAAATTTACAGACAAATTCATGGAAATGGATTCAATGCTCAATTTTGTTGAGATGTCATAAACAAAATTTTAGGACATGGTTCAACTATTTCCAGCAATGAAATCATACTTTTTTAAGAATGAAAAAAGCTTAATTTTTCAAAAGCTTTTTTCATTCTTAAAAATTTACAGACAAATTCATGGAAATGGTTTCAATGCTCAATTTTGTTGAAAATGTCATAAACAAAATTTTAGGACATGGTTCAACTATTTCCAGCAATGAAATCATACTTTTTTAAGATTGAAAAAAGCTTAATTTTTCAAAAGCTTTTTTCATTCTTAAAAATTTACAGACAAATTCATGGAAATGGATTCAATGCTCAATTTATTGAAAATTGTCATAAACAAAATTTTAGGACATGGTTCAACTATTTCCAGCAATAAAATCATACTTTTTTTAGAATGAAAAAAGCTTAATTTTTCAAAAGCTTTTTTCATTCTTAAAAATTTACAGACAAATTCATGGAAATGGTTTCAATGCTCAATTTTGTTGAAAATGTCATAAACAAAATTTTAGGACATGGTTCAACTATTTCCAGCAATAAAATCATACTTTTTTTAGAATGAAAAAAGCTTAATTTTTCAAAAGCTTTTTTCATTCTTAAAAATTTACAGACAAATTCATGGAAATGGATTCAATGCTCAATTTTGTTGAGATGTCATAAACAAAATTTTAGGACATGGTTCAACTATTTCCAGCAATGAAATCATACTTTTTTAAGAATGAAAAAAGCTTAATTTTTCAAAAGCTTTTTTCATTCTTAAAAATTTACAGACAAATTCATGGAAATGGTTTCAATGCTCAATTTTGTTGAAAATGTCATAAACAAAATTTTAGGACATGGTTCAACTATTTCCAGCAATAAAATCATACTTTTTTAAGAATGAAAAAAGCTTAATTTTTCAAAAACTTTTTTCATTCTTAAAAATTTACAGACAAATTCATGGAAATGGTTTCAATGCTCAATTTAGTGAAAAATGTCATAAACAAAATTTTAGGACATGGTTCAACTATTTCCAGCAATGAAATCATACTTTTTTAAGAATGAAAAAAGCTTAATTTTTCAAAAGCTTTTTTCATTCTTAAAAATTTACAGACAAATTCATGGAAATGGTTTCAATGCTCAATTTTGTTGAAAATGTCATAAACAAAATTTTAGGACATGGTTCAACTATTTCCAGCAATAAAATCATACTTTTTTTAGAATGAAAAAAGCTTAATTTTTCAAAAGCTTTTTTCATTCTTAAAAATTTACACACAAATTCATGGAAATGGTTTCAATGCTCAATTTAGTTGAAAAATGTCATAAACAAAATTTTAGGACATGGTTCAACTATTTCCAGCAATGAAATCATACTTTTTTAAGAATGAAAAAAGCTTAATTTTTCAAAAGCTTTTTTCATTCTTAAAAATTTACAGACAAATTCATGGAAATGGATTCAATGCTCAATTTAGTTGAAAATTGTCATAAACAAAATTTTAGGACATGGTTCAACTATTTCAAGAAATAAAATAATACTTTTTTAAGAATGAAAAAAGCTTAATTTTTCAAAAGCTTTTTTCATTCTTAAAAATTTACAGACAAATTCATGGAAATGGATTCAATGCTCAATTTTGTTGAAAATGTCATAAACAAAATTTTAGGACATGGTTCAACTATTTCCAGCAATGAAATCATTGTTTTTTTAGAATGAAAAAAGCTTAATTTTTCATAAGCTTTTTTCATTCTTAAAAATTTACAGACAAATTCATGGAAATGGATTCAATGCTCAATTTTGTTGAAAATGTCATAAACAAAATTTTAGGACATGGTTCAACTATTTCCAGCAATAAAATAATACTTTTTTAAGAATGAAAAAAGCTTAATTTTTCAAAAACTTTTTTCATTCTTAAAAATTTACAGACAAATTCATGGAAATGGTTTCAATGCTCAATTTAGTTGAAAAATGTCATAAACAAAATTTTAGGACATGGTTCAACTATTTCCAGCAATGAAATCATACTTTTTTAAGAATGAAAAAAGCTTAATTTTTCAAAAGCTTTTTTCATTCTTAAAAATTTACAGACAAATTCATGGAAATGGATTCAATGCTCAATTTAGTTGAAAATTGTCATAAACAAAATTTTAGGACATTGTTCAACTATTTCCAGCAATGAAATCATACTTTTTTTAGAATGAAAAAAGCTTAATTTTTCAAAAGCTTTTTTCATTCTTAAAAATTTACAGACAAATTCATGGAAATGGATTCAATGCTCAATTTTGTTGAAAATGTCATAAACAAAATTTTAGGACATTGTTCAACTATTTCCATCAATGAAATCATACTTTTTTAAGAATGAAAAAAGCTTAATTTTTCAAAAGCTTTTTTCATTCTTAAAAATTTACAGACAAATTCATGGAAATGGATTCAATGCTCAATTTTGTTGAAAATTGTCATAAACAAAATTTTAAGACATTGTTCAACTATTTCCAGCAATGAAATCATACTTTTTTAAGAATGAAAAAAGCTTAATTTTTCAAAAGCTTTTTTATTCTTAAAAATTTACACACAAATTCAGGGAAATGGTTTCAATGCTCAATTTAGTTGAAAAATGTCATAAATAAAATTTTAGGACATGGTTCAACTATTTCCAGCAATGAAATCATACTTTTTTAAGAATGAAAAAAGCTTAATTTTTCAAAAGCTTTTTTTATTCTTAAAAATTTACACACAAATTCAGGGAAATGGTTTCAATGCTCAATTTAGTTGAAAAATGTCATAAACAAAATTTTAGGACATGGTTCAACTATTTCCAGCAATGAAATCATACTTTTTTAAGAATGAAAAAAGCTTAATTTTTCAAAAGCTTTTTTTATTCTTAAAAATTTACACACAAATTCAGGGAAATGGTTTCAATGCTCAATTTTGTTGAAAATGTCATAAACAAAATTTTAGGACATGGTTCAACTATTTCCAGCAATGAAATCATACTTTTTTAAGATTGAAAAAAGCTTAATTTTTCAAAAGCTTTTTTCATTCTTAAAAATTTACAGACAAATTCATGGAAATGGATTCAATGCTCAATTTAGTTGAAAATTGTCATAAACAAAATTTTAGGACATGGTTCAACTATTTCCAGCAATGAAATCATACTTTTTTAAGAATGAAAAAAGCTTAATTTTTCAAAAGCTTTTTTCATTCTTAAAAATTTACAGACAAATTCATGGAAATGGATTCAATGCTCAATTTAGTTGAAAATTGTCATAAACAAAATTTTAGGACATTGTTCAACTATTTCCATCAATGAAATCATACTTTTTTTAGAATGAAAAAAGCTTAATTTTTCAAAAGCTTTTTTCATTCTTAAAAATTTACAGACAAATTCATGGAAATGGATTCAATGCTCAATTTTGTTGAAAATTGTCATAAACAAAATTTTAAGACATGGTTCAACTATTTCCAGCAATGAAATCATACTTTTTTAAGAATGAAAAAAGCTTAATTTTTCAAAAGCTTTTTTCATTCTTAAAAATTTACAGACAAATTCATGGAAATGGATTCAATGCTCAATTTAGTTGAAAATTGTCATAAACAAAATTTTAGGACATTGTTCAACTATTTCCAGCAATGAAATCATACTTTTTTTAGAATGAAAAAAGCTTAATTTTTCAAAAGCTTTTTTCATTCTTAAAAATTTACAGACAAATTCATGGAAATGGATTCAATGCTCAATTTTGTTGAAAATGTCATAAACAAAATTTTAGGACATTGTTCAACTATTTCCATCAATGAAATCATACTTTTTTTAGAATGAAAAAAGCTTAATTTTTCAAAAGCTTTTTTCATTCTTAAAAATTTACAGACAAATTCATGGAAATGGATTCAATGCTCAATTTTGTTAAGTTGTCATAAACAAAATTTTAAGACATTGTTCAACTATTTCCAGCAATGAAATCATACTTTTTTAAGAATGAAAAAAGCTTAATTTTTCAAAAGCTTTTTTATTCTTAAAAATTTACACACAAATTCAGGGAAATGGTTTCAATGCTCAATTTAGTTGAAAAATGTCATAAATAAAATTTTAGGACATGGTTCAACTATTTCCAGCAATGAAATCATACTTTTTTAAGAATGAAAAAAGCTTAATTTTTCAAAAGCTTTTTTCATTCTTAAAAATTTACAGACAAATTCATGGAAATGGATTCAATGCTCAATTTAGTTGAAAAATGTCATAAACAAAATTTTAGGACATTGTTCAACTATTTCCAGCAATGAAATCATACTTTTTTTAGAATGAAAAAAGCTTAATTTTTCAAAAGCTTTTTTCATTCTTAAAAATTTACAGACAAATTCAGGGAAATGGTTTCAATGCTCAATTTAGTTGAAAAATGTCATAAACAAAATTTTAAGACATTGTTCAACTATTTCCATCAATGAAATCATACTTTTTTAAGAATGAAAAAAGCTTAATTTTTCAAAAGCTTTTTTCATTCTTAAAAATTTACAGACAAATTCATGGAAATGGATTCAATGCTCAATTTAGTTGAAAATTGTCATAAACAAAATTTTAGGACATTGTTCAACTATTTCCAGCAATGAAATCATACTTTTTTTAGAATGAAAAAAGCTTAATTTTTCAAAAGCTTTTTTCATTCTTAAAAATTTACAGACAAATTCATGGAAATGGATTCAATGCTCAATTTTGTTGAAAATGTCATAAACAAAATTTTAGGACATTGTTCAACTATTTCCATCAATGAAATCATACTTTTTTTAGAATGAAAAAAGCTTAATTTTTCAAAAGCTTTTTTCATTCTTAAAAATTTACAGACAAATTCATGGAAATGGTTTCAATGCTCAATTTAGTTGAAAAATGTCATAAACAAAATTTTAGGACATGGTCCAACTAACTCCAGCAATGAAATCATACTTTTTTAAGAATGAAAAATGCTAAATTTTTCAAAAGCTTTTTTCATTCTTAAAAATTTACAGACAAATTCATGGAAATGGATTCAATGCTCAATTTTGTTGAAAATGTCATAAACAAAATTTTAGGACATGGTTCAACTATTTCCAGCAATAAAATCATACTTTTTTTAGAATGAAAAAAGCTTAATTTTTCAAAAGCTTTTTTCATTCTTAAAAATTTACAGACAAATTCATGGAAATGGTTTCAATGCTCAATTTTGTTGAAAATGTCATAAACAAAATTTTAGGACATTGTTCAACTATTTCCATCAATGAAATCATACTTTTTTTAGAATGAAAAAAGCTTAATTTTTCAAAAGCTTTTTTCATTCTTAAAAATTTACAGACAAATTCATGGAAATGGATTCAATGCTCAATTTTGTTGAAAATTGTCATAAACAAAATTTTAAGACATTGTTCAACTATTTCCAGCAATGAAATCATACTTTTTTAAGAATGAAAAAAGCTTAATTTTTCAAAAGCTTTTTTCATTCTTAAAAATTTACAGACAAATTCATGGAAATGGATTCAATGCTCAATTTTGTTGAAAATGTCATAAACAAAATTTTAGGACATTGTTCAACTATTTCCAGCAATGAAATCATACTTTTTTAAGAATGAAAAAAGCTTAATTTTTCAAAAGCTTTTTTCATTCTTAAAAATTTACAGACAAATTCAGGGAAATGGTTTCAATGCTCAATTTAGTTGAAAAATGTCATAAACAAAATTTTAGGACATGGTTCAACTATTTCCAGCAATGAAATCATACTTTTTTAAGAATGAAAAAAGCTTAATTTTTCAAAAGCTTTTTTCATTCTTAAAAATTTACAGACAAATTCATGGAAATGGTTTCAATGCTCAATTTAGTTGAAAAATGTCATAAACAAAATTTTAGGACATTGTTCAACTATTTCCATCAATGAAATCATACTTTTTTTAGAATGAAAAAAGCTTAATTTTTCAAAAGCTTTTTTCATTCTTAAAAATTTACAGACAAATTCATGGAAATGGATTCAATGCTCAATTTTGTTGAAAATTGTCATAAACAAAATTTTAAGACATTGTTCAACTATTTCCAGCAATGAAATCATACTTTTTTAAGAATGAAAAAAGCTTAATTTTTCAAAAGCTTTTTTCATTCTTAAAAATTTACAGACAAATTCAGGGAAATGGTTTCAATGCTCAATTTAGTTGAAAAATGTCATAAACAAAATTTTAGGACATGGTTCAACTATTTCCAGCAATGAAATCATACTTTTTTAAGAATGAAAAAAGCTTAATTTTTCAAAAGCTTTTTTCATTCTTAAAAATTTACAGACAAATTCAGGGAAATGGTTTCAATGCTCAATTTAGTTGAAAAATGTCATAAACAAAATTTTAGGACATGGTTCAACTATTTCCAGCAATGAAATCATACTTTTTTAAGAATGAAAAAAGCTTAATTTTTCAAAAGCTTTTTTCATTCTTAAAAATTTACAGACAAATTCATGGAAATGGATTCAATGCTCAATTTAGTTGAAAATGTCATAAACAAAATTTTAGGACATGGTTCAACTATTTCCAGCAATAAAATCATACTTTTTTAAGAATGAAAAAAGCTTAATTTTTCAAAAGCTTTTTTCATTCTTAAAAATTTACAGACAAATTCATGGAAATGGATTCAATGCTCAATTTAGTTGAAAAATGTCATAAACAAAATTTTAGGACATGGTTCAACTATTTCCAGCAATAAAATCATACTTTTTTTAGAATGAAAAAAGCTTAATTTTTCAAAAGCTTTTTTCATTCTTAAAAATTTACAGACAAATTCATGGAAATGGTTTCAATGCTCAATTTTGTTGAAAATGTCATAAACAAAATTTTAGGACATGGTTCAACTATTTCCAGCAATAAAATCATACTTTTTTTAGAATGAAAAAAGCTTAATTTTTCAAAAGCTTTTTTCATTCTTAAAAATTTACAGACAAATTCATGGAAATGGATTCAATGCTCAATTTAGTTGAAAATGTCATAAACAAAATTTTAGGACATGGTTCAACTATTTCCAGCAATAAAATCATACTTTTTTTAGAATGAAAAAAGCTTAATTTTTCAAAAGCTTTTTTCATTCTTAAAAATTTACAGACAAATTCATGGAAATGGATTCAATGCTCAATTTTGTTGAAAATGTCATAAACAAAATTTTAGGACATTGTTCAACTATTTCCATCAATGAAATCATACTTTTTTTAGAATGAAAAAAGCTTAATTTTTCAAAAGCTTTTTTCATTCTTAAAAATTTACAGACAAATTCATGGAAATGGTTTCAATGCTCAATTTAGTTGAAAAATGTCATAAACAAAATTTTAGGACATGGTCCAACTAACTCCAGCAATGAAATCATACTTTTTTAAGAATGAAAAATGCTAAATTTTTCAAAAGCTTTTTTCATTCTTAAAAATTTACAGACAAATTCATGGAAATGGATTCAATGCTCAATTTTGTTGAAAATGTCATAAACAAAATTTTAGGACATTGTTCAACTATTTCCAGCAATGAAATCATACTTTTTTATGAATGAAAAAAGCTTAATTTTTCAAAAGCTTTTTTCATTCTTAAAAATTTACAGACAAATTCAGGGAAATGGTTTCAATGCTCAATTTAGTTGAAAAATGTCATAAACAAAATTTTAGGACATGGTTCAACTATTTCCAGCAATGAAATCATACTTTTTTAAGAATGAAAAAAGCTTAATTTTTCAAAAGCTTTTTTTATTCTTAAAAATTTACACACAAATTCAGGGAAATGGTTTCAATGCTCAATTTAGTTGAAAAATGTCATAAACAAAATTTTAGGACATGGTTCAACTATTTCCAGCAATGAAATCATACTTTTTTAAGAATGAAAAAAGCTTAATTTTTCAAAAGCTTTTTTCATTCTTAAAAATTTACAGACAAATTCATGGAAATGGTTTCAATGCTCAATTTAGTTGAAAAATGTCATAAACAAAATTTTAGGACATTGTTCAACTATTTCCATCAATGAAATCATACTTTTTTTAGAATGAAAAAAGCTTAATTTTTCAAAAGCTTTTTTCATTCTTAAAAATTTACAGACAAATTCATGGAAATGGATTCAATGCTCAATTTTGTTGAAAATTGTCATAAACAAAATTTTAAGACATTGTTCAACTATTTCCAGCAATGAAATCATACTTTTTTAAGAATGAAAAAAGCTTAATTTTTCAAAAGCTTTTTTCATTCTTAAAAATTTACAGACAAATTCATGGAAATGGATTCAATGCTCAATTTTGTTGAAAATGTCATAAACAAAATTTTAGGACATTGTTCAACTATTTCCATCAATGAAATCATACTTTTTTAAGAATGAAAAAAGCTTAATTTTTCAAAAGCTTTTTTCATTCTTAAAAATTTACAGACAAATTCAGGGAAATGGTTTCAATGCTCAATTTAGTTGAAAAATGTCATAAACAAAATTTTAGGACATGGTTCAACTATTTCCAGCAATGAAATCATACTTTTTTAAGAATGAAAAAAGCTTAATTTTTCAAAAGCTTTTTTCATTCTTAAAAATTTACAGACAAATTCATGGAAATGGTTTCAATGCTCAATTTAGTTGAAAAATGTCATAAACAAAATTTTAGGACATGGTTCAACTATTTCCAGCAATGAAATCATACTTTTTTAAGATTGAAAAAAGCTTAATTTTTCAAAAGCTTTTTTCATTCTTAAAAATTTACAGACAAATTCATGGAAATGGATTCAATGCTCAATTTAGTTGAAAATTGTCATAAACAAAATTTTAGGACATGGTTCAACTATTTCCAGCAATGAAATCATACTTTTTTAAGAATGAAAAAAGCTTAATTTTTCAAAAGCTTTTTTCATTTCAGAACAAATTATAAAGAAAAAATAAATGAGATCTCGAAACTGAATTAAAATTATAAACACTGTGATTTTATACTTGAAATATATTCAAGTATAAACACAGCTAAACTTAATGCTCTTTTGGAAAGTAGTTGAAGTCATAACGAGGACTACAACATACCTCCCCTCTGAGTTGAAATTTAACCAAGAAAAAGAAATTGAAATTACAAAATTTATAGAGAAGATTAACAATGGTACAATTTATTTGACCATACCCCTTCCCCCCTTGTTACAAGTTTTGACAAGAAAAAAAAATATGTTTGAAACGACACTGTGAAGAGAACAAACAACAAAAAAAAAATTTTTTGATTTTTAAAGTTAAAATTTTTGGAACACTGTGACAATCTAGTGTTGGAATTTTTTGATATCAACGTTTGCTGTCTTGTATTTGATCTCCCGCTTGAAATGTTTTTCCAAATTTGATATTTGAACATCTTTGGCATCTACTATTAGTCTCAATCGATTGATTTCTGTACCAGCAGAGATGTTAATTTGAGGTCTGATTTCATATCTCAATGCCGGGCTCTTGAACTGAGACTCCAAAAAGCTGATACGTTCGGCTTGTTCTTTGGCAAATTTGAGCTGATCACTTTTGCTTGATTGATGGTGTAACTCTTGTTTACACAGACGGTTATTGATCTGGTCAACTTTAGCGTTAGCGAGATCGAGTTCTCGTTCAAGTACGGCTATTTGCTCGTTTTTTTTTTCGACTTCATTTTTCATTTCATTCCCATTATGGAGATTCGCTTGTTCGGTTAACGCTCGTACAAGTTTGATTTTTTCACTGTGAAGATTAGCCCGTTTGTATGGATCGTTTGCTAGTAGCCATTGAGACTCCTCAGAGCACAAGGTGTTTACTTTCACTCTGATAGGTCTACCACGAAATTTAATATTGTCGAGAATGACGGCGGCTCCTATGTGTTGACTCGTATTTTCCAAACGCAAAAACAATTGGTATGTGCTACCCGTGTGGCGTTGAGATTTGTTTGGTATCTTGATTAATTTAACCAATCCGAAAAATTCTTCGAGTTGATTTTTAATAATAAAATTGTTCAAAAATTTTTCGAATAATGCCGATGTTGTTTGAGGATCGTCAACTCGTTCGACGTTAGTAACATAAAGGTCGAATATTTCGTTTGTTTTGGACATTTTGTTGATTGGCAAGGATACGCACGGTGAAGAAAATTTTAATTTTTGAATTTTTTAAAAAAAATTTTTTGAAAACAAATTATTATAATTTTAGAAAAAAAATTATTTTGAAAATGTGTCAAAATAAACTTGACATTAATTCAATCGATGATTAATTTTTTTTAGTCTTATTTTTAAAACAAAATAAAGACAATAACGAAACAAAAAATATTTTTACAAATTGAGAAAATATTTCTATAATTTACAATTTTAGAGGTTGAAAACAAAACAAAAAAATTTATTTTAAGATTTTTAATTATAAGTTAAACGATCGGGAGGTTTAACAAGCCTTTTTGACCGTCTTACATTTTTTGATTGGCTAGCACCAGGTTTAGTTTTTGTTAAAACTTTTCTTGTTTTAGTACTTTTATTTTGAGACCCATTTGAACTGGAATCACTGTGATTGCTAAGTCTCTTGGAATTTGTTTGTATCTCTTCGTTCTCAGTTAGACTAGCGGAACTTGATTCAGTTGAGCTACATGATTCAGCATCAGAGCTATTCACTGTGATTCGAGGATTCGTGCTGGACTTTGTCCAACGCGGATTACTGGGGTCTTTTCGGTACTTTCTTCTGTGTAACTGAACATGTTCATCTGCATGTTCTTCTTTAATCGTTTCCAAAGATGGACCACTGTGAAAATAATATTTCAAACGATTCTTGTGTATTTGTTTAATTTTTGATCTTGGACTCGAAGCTAAGCGAATAAAGTAATCAACTTTATTTTCGTTGATACCAACAATAACAAACGGTCCATAATACTTGTGTGCTAACCCATGAGAATGTCCTTTTTTTAATTTAGGATGATCGGTTAGAACGTAATCACCAACTTTGTATTCGAATTTTCGAATTTTTCTGTCGTGCTCCAACTTCGCCTTGTCCATTCGACAATTTCGATTTGTTCTTACCGCTTCATAACAAATCTCAAGTTTTGTTTTTAAGTCATTCAAATAATTGTGGGCTACAATTGGTACATTTTGTTCAATTATTTGTTCTATATCTTTCAACACTGTGACTTCACCTAAATCGTTTATAACCTGATATTCTTGTAGAATAGGAGTACGATCCACTTGGTCGAGAGTTGGAATTACTAAGTCGATTGGTAGTCTTGGTCTTCGGCCAAACATCATTTCGAAAGGAGTTTGTTTTGTAACACTGTGAACAGCAGTGTTATACGCAAATGCTAATTTATCCAAATTTAAATCCCAATCAGTTTGATCGGCATCAACATACGCTCTAATCATTGATTTTAAAGTCCTGATTGTTCTTTCACTTTGACCATCGCATTGAGGATGAAATGGGGTTGTTTTTAACTTTCTGATATCTAAATGATCGTACACTAACTCCAACAACTTTGATTGATATTGCTTCCCTCCGTCCGACAGAATTGCTCCGGGAATACCATATTTGCAACACCAACCGTTAACTGCATTGTTCGCAACAGGTGGGGCTTTTATGTTCTTGAGAGCAAAGAACGCAACAAATTTTGAAAAGTGATCTACAATCACCTGAATATGTTTATTACCTCGAATTGTGAGTTTAAACGGACCTGCAAGATCAGTTGTGATAAGCTCGTTTGGATTTGTTGGAGTGAGGTACATTAATTCAGCGAGTCGTTTTGGTTGGGTGATTTTGGTCTTTTGACAAACATCGCAATGTTTTATGAAAGTTTTAATTTCATCTTTTTAGAACGGTCGATAGAAACGCTCGGTGATTTGTGAGTTGTCTTTTGACTTACCCAAATGACCATTGTAAATCGATGAATGAATTTGTTTAATTATCGTCACAGAGATTTGTTTTGGCAAAACAAATTGAGTGATTTTGTATCCATTACGATCTTCACTATTTCTATATAAAATACCTTCGACGACCATTAAATTATCATATTTATTGAAGAGTATTCGACGAGTCACTTTTTCGAATATCGAAAGTTTTGGTTTCGTTTCGCTGTGGGTTTTGAATTAAATTCTTATCCACTGAATATCATCGTCTTTTAACTGTTCGTCGTTTAAACTTTGGAATTCGTGTAAATTGACTGAACTTGGATTGTTGGCAATTATGGATGCATTTTCATATTGATCTGGTGTGTTCGATTCGACTTCAAATTCATCATCTGGTGTTTCTACACCCAAAATCCTTTGGGTATCAGCGGCGCACACGTTTTTTAAATAATCATTTTCATCGATTTGATCAGTTGGTGGTCTTGATAACCAATCTGGAACAACATTTTCTCTACCTGGTTTGTACTCGATAACAAAATTATAAATACTAAGTCTTAGGAACCATCGTTCTAGACGAGATTGTATATTTTTCTTGTTTGAGAGCCATGTCAACGGAAGATGATCTGTTTTCACAGTGAACAGAATTCCATATAAACATTGATGGAAGTATTCTATTCCCATTACCAGAGCCAACATTTCTTTCTCGGATGTACTGTACTTCTTTTGAGTAGGTGTGTAGTTTTTCGAAAAGTACGCAATTGGTCTTAATTGCCCATCGATAACTTGTTCCAATACCGCTCCATAACCATCTTCACTAGCATCCGTACTAAGAATGAATGGTTTACTAAAATCTGGCAAAGCAAGAACTAAGTCACTACACAACGTTTCTTTTAGTTTTACAAAACTCTCTTCAGCTTGAGGGTTCCAATTGAGTAAAACTTTTTTACCATTGACTGCACCATTCTTTTTACGAAGATTTTTTGGCACGTCTTTTAAACACAATAGGTCGTAAAGAGGTTTCGCTAATTCTGCGTACATTGGAATAAACTTTCTGTACTGATTTGAAGCCCCTAACCATGATTGTAAATCGTTCACTGTGATCGGTTTTGGTCTTTGTTCAACACACTGTGATCGGTCTGGATCTGGTTTGATTTGATGATCCGAAATCATGTGACCTAATAATTTTATTTCGTTCGAGAGTGTAACACTCTTTTCGTACGATATTTTTAGTCTTCGGTTTTCTAACGTATTCAACACATCCATCACTGTGTCTACGTGAAATTTGAGACCATTCTTTTTTGAATTCGAATGAATAATTGTATCATCGAAAAAAACACCAAGTGTTCCATTATCAATAAATTTTTTAAGTGTCTTCTCGATAAATCGTTGAAAACACGCTGGAGCTGTTTTGATACCCATTGGCATTGAAACATATTCAAACACTCCATATTCACAAATAAAAGCTGTGTATTCGATTGAGTCTTTGTGCACTGGAATTTGATGGAATGCTGACTTCAAATCGGCTTTTGTAAATGTACCGGATTCAGTGATTTTATTATACATGTCAATAAACGATACACCGATGGAGCTTTTCATTGATACTTGTTCTTCAATGAATGTTATCAACGAGTCGATGTACAACATGATTAAAGATAGGCCAAAATTGAAAGAAGTGACTTACAGTGTATATGGCTATCAGAATCCAGTCCCGATTCGATTTATTGGAGAGTTCAGAGCATCTATTAGATATGGTAATGTTGAGATTACGGCGGATGTAGCAGTTGTTAAAAGTGACGAGAGATGCTTGATTGGATTTGATACTGCTGAGAAACTCGGAGTTGTAAAAATAATTGATAGCTTAGAGTGCAAAACAATTGATTATTATAAATCCAAATACCCTAATGTCTTCAGTGGGAAGATTGGGAAGTTAAAAGACTGCAAAGTTAAGCTTGATATTGATGAAAGTATGGAACCAGTGCAAATTAAGCACCCACGTATACCGTTTAGTTTGAGTTTGAAATCATACTTTTTTTAGAATGAAAAAAGCTTAATTTTTCAAAAGCTTTTTTCATTCTTAAAAATTTACAGACAAATTCATGGAAATGGATTCAATGCTCAATTTTGTTGAAAATGTCATAAACAAAATTTTAGGACATGGTTCAACTATTTCCAGCAATAAAATAATACTTTTTTAAGAATGAAAAAAGCTTAATTTTTCAAAAGCTTTTTTCATTCTTAAAAATTTACAGACAAATTCATGGAAATGGATTCAATGCTCAATTTAGTTGAAAATTGTCATAAACAAAATTTTAGGACATGGTTCAACTATTTCCAGCAATGAAATCATACTTTTTTAAGAATGAAAAAAGCTTAATTTTTCAAAAACTTTTTTCATTCTTAAAAATTTACAGACAAATTCATGGAAATGGTTTCAATGCTCAATTTAGTTGAAAAATGTCATAAACAAAATTTTAGGACATGGTTCAACTATTTCCAGCAATAAAATAATACTTTTTTAAGAATGAAAAAAGCTTAATTTTTCAAAAGCTTTTTTCATTCTTAAAAATTTACAGACAAATTCATGGAAATGGATTCAATGCTCAATTTAGTTGAAAATTGTCATAAACAAAATTTTAGGACATGGTTAAACTATTTCTAGCAATGAAATAATACTTTTTTAAGAATGAAAAAAGCTTAATTTTTCAAAAGCTTTTTTCATTCTTAAAAATTTACAGACAAATTCATGGAAATGGATTCAATGCTCAATTTTGTTGAAAATGTCATAAACAAAATTTTAGGACATGGTCCAACTATTTCCAGCAATGAAATCATACTTTTTTAAGAATGAAAAAAGCTTAATTTTTCAAAAGCTTTTTTCATTCTTAAAAATTTACAGACAAATTCATGGAAATGGTTTCAATGCTCAATTTAGTTGAAAAATGTCATAAACAAAAATTTAGGACATGGTTCAACTATTTCCAGCAATAAAATCATACTTTTTTTAGAATGAAAAAAGCTTAATTTTTCAAAAGCTTTTTTCATTCTTAAAAATTTACAGACAAATTCATGGAAATGGTTTCAATGCTCAATTTTGTTGAAAATGTCATAAACAAAATTTTAGGACATGGTTCAACTATTTCCAGCAATAAAATCATACTTTTTTTAGAAAGAAAAAAGCTTAATTTTTCAAAAGCTTTTTTCATTCTTAAAAATTTACACACAAATTTAGGGAAATGGTTTCAATGCTCAATTTAGTTGAAAAATGTCATAAACAAAATTTTAGGACATTGTTCAACTATTTCCAGCAATGAAATCATACTTTTTTAAGAATGAAAAATGCTTAATTTTCAAAAGCTTTTTTCATTCTTAAAAATTTACAGACAAATTCATGGAAATGGTTTCAATGCTCAATTTAGTTGAAAATGTCATAAACAAAATTTTAGGACATGGTTCAACTATTTCCAGCAATGAAATCATACTTTTTTAAGAATGAAAAAAGCTTAATTTTTCAAAAGCTTTTTTCATTCTTAAAAATTTACAGACAAATTCATGGAAATGGATTCAATGCTCAATTTAGTTGAAAAATGTCATAAACAAAATTTTAGGACATGGTTCAACTATTTCCAGCAATGAAATCATACTTTTTTAAGAATGAAAAATGCTTAATTTTCAAAAGCTTTTTTCATTCTTAAAAATTTACAGACAAATTCATGGAAATGGATTCAATGCTCAATTTAGTTGAAAAATGTCATAAAAAAAATTTTAGGACATGGTCCAACTATTTCCAGCAATGAAATCATACTTTTTTAAGAATGAAAAAAGCTTAATTTTTCAAAAGCTTTTTTCATTCTTAAAAATTTACAGACAAATTCATGGAAATGGTTTCAATGCTCAATTTTGTTGAAAATGTCATAAACAAAATTTTAGGACATGGTTAAACTATTTCCAGCAATGAAATCATACTTTTTTAAGAATGAAAAAAGCTTAATTTTTCAAAAGCTTTTTTCATTCTTAAAAATTTACAGACAAATTCATGGAAATGGATTCAATGCTCAATTTTGTTGAAAATGTCATAAACAAAATTTTAGGACATGGTTCAACTATTTCCAGCAATAAAATCATACTTTTTTTAGAATGAAAAAAGCTTAATTTTTCAAAAGCTTTTTTCATTCTTAAAAATTTACAGACAAATTCATGGAAATGGATTCAATGCTCAATTTTGTTGAAAATGTCATAAACAAAATTTTAGGACATGGTCCAACTATTTCCAGCAATGAAATCATACTTTTTTTAGAATGAAAAAAGCTTAATTTTTCAAAAGCTTTTTTCATTCTTAAAAATTTACAGACAAATTCATGGAAATGGTTTCAATGCTCAATTTTGTTGAAAATGTCATAAACAAAATTTTAGGACATGGTTCAACTATTTCCAGCAATAAAATCATACTTTTTTTAGAAAGAAAAAAGCTTAATTTTTCAAAAGCTTTTTTCATTCTTAAAAATTTACAGACAAATTCATGGAAATGGATTCAATGCTCAATTTAGTTGAAAAATGTCATAAACAAAATTTTAGGACATGGTTCAACTATTTCCAGCAGTAAAATCATACTTTTTTTAGAATGAAAAAAGCTTAATTTTTCAAAAGCTTTTTTCATTCTTAAAAATTTACAGACAAATTCATGGAAATGGATTCAATGCTCAATTTTGTTGAAAAATGTCATAAACAAAATTTTAGGACATGGTTCAACTATTTCCAGCAATGAAATCATACTTTTTTAAGAATGAAAAATGCTTAATTTTTCAAAAGCTTTTTTCATTCTTAAAAATTTACAGACAAATTCATGGAAATGGTTTCAATGCTCAATTTAGTTGAAAAATGTCATAAACAAAATTTTAGGACATGGTTCAACTATTTCAGGCAATGAAATCATACTTTTTTAAGAATGAAAAAAGCTTAATTTTTCAAAAGCTTTTTTCATTCTTAAAAATTTACAGACAAATTCATGGAAATGGATTCAATGCTCAATTTAGTTGAAAAATGTCATAAACAAAATTTTAGGACATGGTTCAACTATTTCCAGCAATAAAATCATACTTTTTTTAGAAAGAAAAAAGCTTAATTTTTCAAAAGCTTTTTTCATTCTTAAAAATTAACAGACAAATTCATGGAAATGGATTCAATGCTCAATTTAGTTGAAAAATGTCATAAACAAAATTTTAGGACATGGTTCAACTATTTCCAGCAGTAAAATCATACTTTTTTTAGAATGAAAAAAGCTTAATTTTTCAAAAGCTTTTTTCATTCTTAAAAATTTACAGACAAATTCATGGAAATGGATTCAATGCTCAATTTTGTTGCAAAATGTCATAAACAAAATTTTAGGACATGGTTCAACTATTTCCAGCAATAAAATCATACTTTTTTTAGAATGAAAAAAGCTTAATTTTTCAAAAGCTTTTTTCATTCTTAAAAATTTACAGACAAATTCATGGAAATGGATTCAATGCTCAATTTTGTTGAAAATGTCATAAACAAAATTTTAGGACATGGTTCAACTATTTCCAGCAATGAAATCATACTTTTTTAAGAATGTAAAAAGCTTAATTTTTCAAAAGCTTTTTTCATTCTTAAAAATTTACAGACAAATTCATGGAAATGGTTTCAATGCTCAATTTTGTTGAAAATGTCATAAACAAAATTTTAGGACATGGTTCAACTATTTCCAGCAATAAAATCATACTTTTTTTAGAATGAAAAAAGCTTAATTTTTCAAAAGCTTTTTTCATTCTTAAAAATTTACAGACAAATTCATGGAAATGGTTTCAATGCTCAATTTTGTTGAAAATGTCATAAACAAAATTTTAGGACATGGTCCAACTATTTCCAGCAATGAAATCATACTTTTTTAAGAATGAAAAAAGCTTAATTTTTCAAAAGCTTTTTTCATTCTTAAAAATTAACAGACAAATTCATGGAAATGGATTCAATGCTCAATTTAGTTGAAAAATGTCATAAACAAAATTTTAGGACATGGTTCAACTATTTCCAGCAGTAAAATCATACTTTTTTTAGAATGAAAAAAGCTTAATTTTTCAAAAGCTTTTTTCATTCTTAAAAATTTACAGACAAATTCATGGAAATGGTTTCAATGCTCAATTTTGTTGAAAATGTCATAAACAAAATTTTAGGACATGGTTCAACTATTTCCAGCAATGAAATCATACTTTTTTAAGAATGTAAAAAGCTTAATTTTTCAAAAGCTTTTTTCATTCTTAAAAATTTACAGACAAATTCATGGAAATGGTTTCAATGCTCAATTTTGTTGAAAATGTCATAAACAAAATTTTAGGACATGGTTCAACTATTTCCAGCAATAAAATCATACGCGACGTTGAAGTTTGGAGCAATTTCTGTCGGAGCAGAGCAAAATCTTTTAAAAACAAATAAAAAAGTTTATTTATTTTTTTAAAAATTGAAATTATTACAATTATGTTCAATTTTTTTTGTTAATTTAGATTCTTAATTCAGAAAAATAAAATTGATTGATCTCAATCAATAATATTGTTAAGTTAGATTTGCATTTTATAGCTATAAAAATAAAATTTTATCTACGGTATTATTGCTATAAATGAATCTTAAAACTAGGTTTTGGCAATATATATGGGAATACAGTGGGCTCGCTTTAATCTGAACATTTCCGGACCCAGAAAATTTAGTTCGGATAAAATAATCCGGATTAAACCCGTACATTTACATGTATGGAGACCTGAATGGGAGACAAATTTTAACCGAACTGGTAAAAAATTCGGATTAACGTAGTTCGGATTAAAGTGAGTCGACTTTACTTCCAGAATACTAACATATGAATCCACAAGTGTATTCTTAATGTATTCTTTGTGTTTTTTAAAAGGAAAAAATACATAATTTTGAAAATTATGTATTCCTGAAAACTCAAAGAATACTTATGTGTATTGCAGAATACTTCCAGATGTATTCCAGAAATCTTTTAAAAATTACATCTTTAAAGAATACATTCAAGAGTTCTGAAGAACAAAGAATACACTACAGACACCAAAAAAATTCATCTAGAAGACATATTGAATACATTCGGAATACGAAAGAATCGCGAACGATATTCGAACCCCAATCAAATAAGCTTTTGATGACGCAGATCGGATTTATCGAAAGTAAAGTCCGGATTATAAACCATCAAAAAGAAAAGTGGCTAGTGAAATGGAAGATCTGTACACAAGAGATCTATTAAAAGATTAACCTGCTGAAAATAGCAAAGCTCACGATTATTTATCAAATATTGCATGTTTTTAAAAAAACAAACAACGATAGCGAATTCTTAGTCGATTTTGTATTTCTCTGTTTGTCTTTGTGTTTTTGTGTATTGTAAGCAAAAATCAATAAAAAGATAAAATTAAATAATTTATTTTTTAAAAAATCGAAATTAGGTAAAATGAGTTTTTATAATCTGTCTCGATTAGTTTTCAGTTGTAGTATGATTTGATTTTACGTCTAATCCTGCTAATCCACCTATGCTTGGTCCGTTTAATCTTGATATCAAAACTCTACACAAGCTTATTTTGAGTCCAAAAAAGCTAATTTCTGATTTCATTTCTTAAATCTACCTCTTGGGTATTTTGATCAATTTTTGATCAAAATTACTGTCAGAAATTAGCTTTTTGAACTCAAAACATGCTTGATTCGATTCTAAACCTCAAGATAATCGGACACAATCATAGGGTTCATATCAGGATGAAATGTAAAACCATTTCATACTAATAACTGAAACGAACGTCATAAACAGATTCAAAAAAGTTTTAATGATTAATAAAAGAAAAAAGAAAAAATTAAATTTTAAAAATGAAATTTAACCGTTAAAGGACCATTAGATTTCGAACCATCAATTTCAAAATTGAACTTTTTAAATGGGCTTCCGATTCCAGTAATGCGACCATTCTCTAAATTTGATCTTTTCGGAGAATCAACTTGCATATCTGAAGCTAAAGTTTTGATTCCTGTTTTAACGTACGTAGGTTTGCCTTTATCGCTTATATAAAATACACCTCCTCGCGGACCTTCAAATAAATCTTTTCCATTAGCACTGCCGGTGCTTGAATAATAAGCAAAAGCTTCTTGTGCAGGTCTCTTTAAAGATTTTCTATCATTTTCGATTGAATTTAATTGATTTTCTAAAAATAATATTAAAATAAAAAATTAAAAAATATTAAGTTGAAAATAAATTACAATAATATACCTATGAACTGTTGTAATGAATTTATTTCTTGATCTTTAACTTGAATTTTTTCTTTCAGATCGTTTAAATGGAAAAGGCATTCCGATAACTGCAAAGGCAAATCATTTAAGTCAGCTTGGGAGGCTAAAAGTGAATGATTTAACTGGTGAATTTTTTTTCTTTGCTCAATTATAATTTTATTTGTTGGGTTATGTGGACAATGCTTTGCTCTTTAGAATTAAATTAGATTATTTAGAAATAAAATTAGAAAAAGCAAATAAAAATCTAAGCTACTTGTAATGCTTATTATGGTTTTCATTCACATTCCCGGAACCATCACAACCAGGATAACCACATTTAGAAGAATATGCTTCTGGATTAAAAACGATTCCATAATTTAAAAGGTCATATTCGTCAAATTCAGACACTTGATATTGACTTTTGAACTCTTGAAATTGGCTTGAAATTTTGTTTCTAAAATCACGACTTAGATTGAATATTATGTTATTAAAATTTTCAATTATTAAAAAATTTACAAATCATCAATTAGATTGTTATTTTTTAGCATTTCTTCGTTTAATTGATTTCTAATTTGTTGGATAGATTCATCACTGATAAAAAAATACTTACATATTATTAAAGACTCAAAAAAAAAGAATTGACAAACTTTAGCTGAGTAACTTGTGTTTGAAGTTGGTCTATTTGAGCCTTTTGATTTTGAATCGTTTCGTCCCTTTAGTTTATAAAGAGTGTAAAAACTTATCTTATCTTAAAATTGAATTTTTAAGCCTTACTTTTCAGATATTGTGTTGTTGTTGAGTTTCAATCGGTCATTTTCTTCAAGCAGCCTAGTAACTTGTGTTTTGAGCTTGCCGATATCAACATTATTGGCTTGAATTGTATGTTCCCTAAAGATATTTTTAAATAAATTAAATTTCTGATAACAAAACTAATTAATAAAGCTTACTTTTCATTAATGGTTTTTACATTGTTGAGCTTCAATTGACCGTTTTCTCCAAGCAAGTTAGTCACTTGTTTTTGGAGACGGTCAATTTCAGCATTTTTAGCCTGTATAGCCTTGTCTCTTTAAATTTTTATAATTTAAGATGCTCAATTTAGATAAAAATAAAAGCTTTAATACTGTTCGGATTCGGTATTATTGTTGTTGACCTTTAATTGATCGTTTTCATTAAGTATCTGAGTAACTTGTGTTTGAAGTTGGTCTATTTGAGCCTTTTGATTTTGAATCGTTTCGTCCCTTTAGTTTATAAAGAGTGTAAAAACTTATCTTATCTTAAAATTGAATTTTTAAGCCTTACTTTTCAGATATTGTGTTGTTGTTGAGTTTCAATCGGTCATTTTCTTCAAGCAGCCTAGTAACTTGTGTTTTGAGCTTGCCGATATCAACATTATTGGCTTGAATTGTATGTTCCCTAAAGATATTTTTAAATAAATTAAATTTCTGATAACAAAACTAATTAATAAAGCTTACTTTTCATTAATGGTTTTTACATTGTTGAGCTTCAATTGACCGTTTCTCCAAGCAAGTTAGTCACTTGTTTTTGGAGACGGTCAATTTCAGCATTTTTAGCCTGTATAGCCTTGTCTCTTTAAATTTTTATAATTTAAGATGCTCAATTTTAGATAAAAATAAAAGCTTTAATACTGTTCGGATTCGGTATTATTGTTGTTGACCTTTAATTGATCGTTTTCATTAAGTATCTGAGTAACTTGTGTTTGAAGTTGGTCTATTTGAGCCTTTTGATTTTGAATCGTTTGGTCCCTTTAGTTTATAAAGAGTGTAAAAACTTATCTTATCTTAAAATTGAATTTTTAAGCCTTACTTTTCAGATATTGTGTTGTTGTTGAGTTTCAATCGGTCATTTTCTTCAAGCAGCCTAGTAACTTGTGTTTTGAGCTTGCCGATATCAACATTATTGGCTTGAATTGTATGTTCCCTAAAGATATTTTTAAATAAATTAAATTTCTGATAACAAAACTAATTAATAAAGCTTACTTTTCATTAATGGTTTTTACATTGTTGAGCTTCAATTGACCGTTTTCTCCAAGCAAGTTAGTCACTTGTTTTTGGAGACGGTCAATTTCAGCATTTTTAGCCTGTATAGCCTTGTCTCTTTAAATTTTTATAATTTAAGATGCTCAATTTTAGATAAAAATAAAAGCTTTAATACTGTTCGGATTCGGTATTATTGTTGTTGACCTTTAATTGATCGTTTTCATTAAGTATCTGAGTAACTTGTGTTTGAAGTTGGTCTATTTGAGCCTTTTGATTTTGAATCGTTTGGTCCCTTTAGTTTATAAAGAGTGTAAAAACTTATCTTATCTTAAAATTGAATTTTTAAGCCTTACTTTTCAGATATTGTGTTGTTGTTGAGTTTCAATCGGTCATTTTCTTCAAGCAGCCTAGTAACTTGTGTTTTGAGCTTGCCGATATCAACATTATTGGCTTGAATTGTATGTTCCCTAAAGATATTTTTAAATAAATTAAATTTCTGATAACAAAACTAATTAATAAAGCTTACTTTTCATTAATGGTTTTTACATTGTTGAGCTTCAATTGACCGTTTTCTCCAAGCAAGTTAGTCACTTGTTTTTGGAGACGGTCAATTTCAGCATTTTTAGCCTGTATAGCCTTGTCTCTTTAAATTTTTATAATTTAAGATGCTCAATTTTAGATAAAAATAAAAGCTTTAATACTGTTCGGATTCGGTATTATTGTTGTTGACCTTTAATTGATCGTTTTCATTAAGTATCTGAGTAACTTGTGTTTGAAGTTGGTCTATTTGAGCCTTTTGATTTTGAATCGTTTGGTCCCTTTAGTTTATAAAGAGTGTAAAAACTTATCTTATCTTAAAATTGAATTTTAATGTCTTACTTTTCTGAATCAGTTTTTACGATGTTTATCCTTAAGTGGCTGTTTTCACCCATTAAATCTGTATTTTGTTTTTGGAAATTATCAATTTGATTGTTTAATCGAATGATTTCTTCTTCCAAATTATTAATTTCTTTTTTTGATCCATTAATCTCGAATTGAAAGCTTCTTTTTCACTTTTTAAATCTTCTTCAAAATCTTGTTTCATCTTGCATTTTTCGTTTTTTAAAAGTCGATTTTCTCGCTCTAAATCCTTGTGAGATTCTATTTCCTTTTGTCTTTTTGGACAATTGTTATAGGTTGTGTGCTTTTTGTGAGCTGAATTTACGTTTCCTTCTCCATCACATTTTGGGTACGGGCACTTTCTTCCCTTTAATTGTGATTCAAGCGAATTACGTTGATTTTTTACTTCAATCAACTCTTTTTGAAGGTTTTGGATAAATTCCTCTTTATCTCTTTCGTATTTTAAAAATTGTTTAGATCTGAAAATAAAATGATTTATTTACAAATTTTTATTTTTGTTGAACTTAAAAACCTACAAATTATCGACTTCGGTTTCAAAATTAGCCTTCTCTTTTAGTATAGCTTCTTCGTTTTCTTGAAAATCTTTTAAAAGCTGTTCGTTTGATTTTAATTGATTTTTGTATGCGTTCTAAAAAATTATCATTAAGAAATTTTTATTTAAAATTTATCCTTTCACAAGAATTTACTTCCAACTCTCCAAATCCGGTTCTAACATGATTAATAGCATCTGCGTTTTCACAAGTCCCAAGGATCATCTTGTTATTTAAAGCGTCAATTTCGTCATAAGCCGTTATTAGATCATTGTTTAAGTGTTGCGCATTTCCACATTCATCACCATTCATGGATCTGTTGTGAAGCGGAGTTGAGGTACCATTTAATAACTTTAATATATAATTGATTTATATTATACCACTTGCACAAGAAACAAGTCTTAAATTTTCTTGATAGTTAATTTTTGGTTCTGTGTCCGGCACAAAATTCTGAATCTTATGAAAAATAGAAGTAGACACTTCTTCAATCAATTTAATCGATTTATTCTATAAAAAAAACAATATATTTTTAATTTTAGAAATTTTTTTAATTGCATACCTTATTTTTTCAAAAAAGGAGGAGTTCATCATTTCGTCCTCTTTTTTTAGAATGTTTGCTTCTAGGTTTACTAGATATTATGTTCTAATTGGGCTATTCATAAACTTAAGGAAATTCTTATTTCCATTAATATTAACTTTCATGTTCTCGTCCATTTTAGTGTTTTTTGGGAATTCGAGACCAAAAAAGCTTTAGGAATTCGTGATTCCGTTCTTTTTTCAGTTGTTTCTTCAAGGATTGAATCAGAATTTCTTCTTTTACAATCGTTAGATGTCATTTTTGGTTTTAAATTTTTTTTTGTTTAAAAATTTTTTAAATTTAAAAAGATGTTTAAATTTTTAAATATACAGCTCGACGAAATAGTAATCGAATACACAAATCTTAGTTAACAATTTAATGTTTGCAATAGAAGTATAATTTGCTAATTAATAAGTATATGATAGAAAAAAGATAATTGCTGAGTTTTGGTTTAGGTTGTAGGTCGGTTGTTGGGTCTATTCCAATGATATAATTACCAACACTTATTGTTGATCTATTGTAAGGAATGAAAAATAAAGGTGAATAAAAATGTTTAAAATGTATTTATTCTAAATGTTTTTCAGTTTATTTCATCTCCATTTTAATTATTAAAAGAAAAGCAAATTGGGCATTTGTATCTATTATTTTCTTTAGAATAGCTAAAACAAGAATTATGACAGGTATGCTTTGGGCAGAATTCTGCATACGAATCATCGATAATTATATTATCGCAAATATAACATAATTGAGTCATTGGTTCAAAAGTTAAAAAACGGTCATTTAATTCATCAAATATTTCATTTCGAAATCCATTTTCACAAAATTTGTCGAATTTGAATTTGCAAACGATAGCCTTGTAAAACATACAAACAAACACTCCACAAGAAGACAAATCACGTTGCTTTTTGTGTTCTATTGTTTTTAAAGTCCATTTAAAATTTTTAAACTCTTCAAAACCACTTGAAAACTTCCTAGAATAAAATTAATTTTTAATTAAATATAAAATTAATGATTAAACGTTTTCCTTACGTCCAATTTCTCAACAATTTTGTTTTCTGCTTCTTTGTTTCACCAAATGAATTGAAATAAATTAAATTTTTTGAAACAAAATCAACGTAAACTGCTATCCAATGATTTTGGGTTAAAAAAATTAAACAAAATGCTGAATCATAATTTTGAAACTATAAATATTTCATTGTTATAACAGTATATACGTACAATGTTTCTGAATATCCTTCAAAATTAGGCACAATTTCAATGTTTCCCTTTTCATCATCTGGGAGCCATAATGAAAATCGAAATATATAAAATTTTTTTTATATTTTATCTTCAAGCAATGAATATACGCGTCGATAATCTAAACAAGTAGTTTTAATAGCATTAAAAAAAATCTTTTTTGTTTTAACTCACTGAATCATTTAAACACTTATTCTCAATCAGATCTTTGACACATTTTACTTTAACTTTAATCCAATCAATATTAAAAAAAACATAATTTGAAAGCTCGATCTGCTTTGGGACATTTTTAAGATTTATATTATCATCTATTATTATTGGTACATCTTAATGATTAAAAAAATGGCATTAGATTTTATTCAATTTTCAGTTTCAATAATTTACCTTTGATATCAGTATTGCCACCAGGATTTCTACAAATTTCTTCTCCAGCATCAATAATAGTAACTACAAATTTTAATAATTTGATTAAAAGTTAAGTTAAAAAAATCGTATTTTAAAATAAAAAAAACAACCTTCGGCTAATTCTCTAGGTTGATCAAATAAATTTATTGAAAAACAATTGTCAAGGAGCGTATTGTCCAATTTTTCATCTAAAGTTGACTGATCTACGAAAACGTTATTCCTTTTTAAACTAAATTTTGAGTTTTTCGGATTGAAACGTTCTCGATAATCCCACATTTCTTCCTCTTTTTGGAAATGATTTTTGTCACCATAAAGATCTGAGAATCTATCAAATTTCGCTTTGTAATCATCAAACTTTAATGTTATCGCATTAAAAATCGGCGCCGCTATCTCGCTTGAAAAACATCGACGTTTAATATTAATTTTTTTGTTTGTTTCCAATATGTCGTTTTTTAAATGATCGAACCATGATTCAAGTGAATTATTTGAAAGTCTTGTTATTGGTTCATTTAAACAATCATGAATTAAAATACCTGTCCATAAAGGCATTAAATAGAGTCTTTTTTTGATAATTTTAAATAAACTAGGAAAAAAATAGTCGTTTTTTTCAATATTTTTGACAATTTTTTCATCGTTGTTTATTGAATCTTCTTCTGTTTAAGCAAATCATCGAAATATTTTGTAAATGGTGAGTTTAGCTGGTAGCTTATAATATCTTCATTTGGAAAAAAATATTCGTCGTCATCTGGATCAGTTAAAATATTTTCTGCCGTAGCAACACTGTTTAACCATGCTAAATTTCTAGTACCGATTAAAGTCTTGAGCTTAGCCAAACAATTTTTAAGCCTTTCATCTTTATATTTTCTATTGTAAATGTTGAAAATAGAAATTAAAGATTCGTTGAACTCGTTTATGGATATCGAATTTTGCAAAAATGAAAAACTGAATATAAAATCTCTTTTAAATTTCATATTATTTGATCCTTTATAGATTTTTTTTAAACTCGTCCATTACATTTTTTTAAAATATCAGTTAAACACAAATAAATTTTAACCGGAATTATATTTCTAAGTGCGTCTTCGTGATTTATTAAAATCTTCTAAGACCAGTTAAGCTAGTGAATCGCTTTGCAATTATTAAAAGCAGCAAGTAATGCGTTAATTGTTGCCCATGAGAAGTCCGTAAACGATAACTTTCGGTGGTCTAAAATATGGATATCGTTTAAAGTTATCGATTATCCTTTTTAAAAAGAATTCGATTGAGAGACCATCATATGAACTTGTCAAAAAATCAGCTATGTTAATTCTATCTCTCCTATTTGTAGTTTGTTCTTTCTCTCCTCGAGCAAGAATAGTAAAAAGCAAAATTTTTTTTTGCCTTGGAAGATCGATCATTATTTTTCCAGTAGCATCAATGTGCCAAACTGGATATTCATTTTGGAGAACAGCCCACATTTTAGCCTTTGTTCAAAAGTTAAAACTTAGAACATTCATTTATATTTTTTAAATTTACCTGCATATCACATTGAAGAATGATTCCGAAAGGATTTTGATTAATTATTTGAAAATAACCTGTAAGCTTGTTGGGTTCTGTTGCTTGAAATAATGAATCATATATATTTTTTTGCGGTTCCAGCATCTGTCATAAAGTTTGATGATAACTGAAATCGGTGATTGAATTCACTTATTGCCTTTGTGTAAACCTGATAAGACTTTTTATCAGTTTCTTAAATTAAAATGATATTTTAAAATAACATTTGTATAGTTTAAAGATAATAATTACTTTCTCCTAGAAGAAAACGTTCAGCAATAAAATTCGAGATACCTTTCGCTTTCAATTCAAAAGTAAGTTTTTTACGTTCGTCTCCAGTAATGCGTTTTTTGGGAGTAGGGATCTTTTCTGGGTGATTGATTTCTTGATTCCAAGTTACAAGAATAGTAATTAATTGATTGTTTCTTGGTATTGTAATAGAAAATTTGATTTTACAATCTGTACAAATGTATAAACCTTTCCATAAGACATCTTTCTTTTTTGAGAAAGAGTTGTAATTACAATTAACCCAACACTTAATACCATTTTCCTGTAATTTTTGTGCTAAAATCCGATCAAACTTTGCTGTAAAATATGATCGATCATTTTTGTCTGAAGAAATATATTCTTGTACTGCTCTCCATTCGTTATCAGAAAAATGAAAATCCATAAAATTTAATGATTCGTTAGAAACTTTTGTTCGATTTTTTATAATGTTCATTACCGAAGATCTATAACCAAATCGATCACGTTCCCAATTCTTACTCAGATAAAGCGCATCAACTCGATTAAATGGTTGTTTGAAAAATAACACTGATAACTGGCCCCATGGACCATCTTGATTTGAAAGTTTATCATCAGGTTTTAATTCGGTTAAATTTTTTTCAATCATAAAATTTAACGTAGTCTTTATAAGATCATTCCAACATAAATCTTTACTTGAGTTATCGTGCTCCATCATAAAGCTGTTAAATCTTAAAATGGAAATAAATAATAAAACTTAATAAGGACGTCTTTTGACTCGAGACTCGGGTCTTAGGAAACACTCTTTTCAAAGTTACTAAATTTATAAGTGTTCTTAAGAATCTGAATTTATAAGTGTTCAAAGTCACTAAATTTATAAGTGTTCTTAAATTTATCTGACTAATAGCTATATTTATTTCGGTATACTAATAACTAAAACAAATTTATAGTCTTAAATTCAAATAAGAAAAATTTAGCTTTTTCAGGAGCTGAAATTCTTTTTATTTTGATATTTTCATTCCTTACTTTGCTATAGCCTATTGATTAATCTTGAAATGAACTAATTAAAACAAGATTTTTGAAACGAAAAAAAAAAAAACCAAATAAAATGTTTAAGTTAAAAAAATTTTATTAAATTTAAAGTCTGTTTTATATTATTTTGTTTTTTTTTTAATCGTTGTCTATGTTTTTAACATAATCGCCTTTCTTTTTTGATTTGTTTTTAAGGCTTTCGATCGGCAACTGACCATCTAAAGCGAAAATCTCGTTGGCAAGCTGAAGCTGTTCTTCTGTTAGCTCTTCAGCAAAAATGAATTCTTCCTCCGCCTCAGATGTATTCGGGTAATAAGGATGAGGAACAGCTTTTCCAAAACTTTTTCCGTTTGAATTTTTGTAACTCTCAACAATATCCAAATCTACTCGACTTTGTGATTCCCCTGATCTGTTAAAATAAAATTAAAAAAATCGGAAAAAATGATTTAGATTATTATTTTCCGTCCGTATTTCGTTCTACAGACCTCTTGCCATTCCAAAAAAAGCTCGGCCTTCTTTGAAAATTGGGTTAACACGATCATCTATAATTGATCTAACCTAAAAGAGTTTGAAAATAAAAAAATTAAACATTAAAATTTATCAAAAAAATCGACCAGACAATATCACATCCAAACAAAGTCATTTTTTTCTAACTTAAAATATCATTCGCCCAGGAAAACACCCAAACGAAGTCATTTTAATCTCACTTTCTCAATCGAAATAACAAGGCCAGAGTCTGCCTCATTATCCCTTTAAAATAACAATCGCCCAGGAAGACACCCAAACTAAGTCATTTTTTTCTAACTTAAAATAACAATCGCCCAGGAAGACACCCAAACTAAGTCATTTTTTTCTAACTTAAAATAACAATCGCCCAGGAAAACACCCAAACGAAGTCATTTTTTTCTAAATGAAAAACACAATAGCACAGGAAAAAAACCAAACGAAGCCATTTTGTTATAAATATATCGTATTAAATGACAAGACCAGCGGCTGCCTCATAATTTCTTTAAAATACCAATCGCCCAGGAAAACCCCCAAAGGAAGTCATTTGAATTATGAAATCCATTTTAAAAAGTAGTTGTTACCTCAAATTTCACGTTTCGAATGTTCGTAATTTGTTTGCTCCTTTAAAACTTAATTTCCAATTCTTTTCTTTTTATTTCATTTGGGCATCTCAGACATAATGTTAGCCTCATGTATTTCTTCATTCCTGAAGTTTGATTCTTCATTTACTATGGAGTCAACATTCCGTTTAATTTTTTTGTTACTAACTGAATTAACCGATTCGCTAAATATTGTCGCTGTTTCACGCTGGCGAAGTCTCAACTTAATCGACGGAACATCAATTTGGTCATCTACAAGAATTGGTTCAGGCTCTTCTGCTTGTTGATTCGGTTCAGTTTGTATTGTCTCGCTATTAACTTGATTTTCGGTCCTCTGGTTATTCGAATGTTGCTCATTTATTTGATTGTTTGTTTCGAGATGGTTAGACTTTCTTTTTTTTTATTGTTTGGACACTTGTTCATGTTGAGTTTTTGACTGTTCAATGTTTACGGATTTTTGGGCTTGGTTTTGTGACACTTTGTTTTCTTGCGTTCTGTTCTTTATTTTACACGCTTCCCGATCTTCGGCTTTTTCAATTAATTGGGTTCTATTGATCTGAGTTAAGGAGGCTTTTTTTACGATCAGATGTTGAGTATCAAAAAGAGGTAAGAAAAAGTCGTCTCGGCTTTTAGACCTTTTGACAATGTCATTGTTTCTTGCATCTGTTGGTTTGGCTTGCAGACTTTTGTTTTGGTTTAGTGACGGTGACTTCCTGTTGTCGTTTTCAGGGTTTTTTTTTTAATTGAAATTTCGCAGGTGGTGGAGGTGGTGCAGCCAATTCCTCGTTAGCTGTTTTACTTTTGTTTTGACAGCCATTCGATTGTGTTTCGTTGGTTGGTTTGTTTTGGTTATGTTGTGTTGTCGATTTCGGACTTATCTGTTCAATTTTTTTGTGTTTTTTCTTTCGGTTTTGTGACACTTGGGTTTGAACTATTTTTTCTGATTGACCGTTATTCGATTGTGGCTTATTTTTTTGAATATTTGGTGCTGTTTATTGGAGTTCTAATTCGATTGGGACTACCGATTGACTTTTTTTTGTTAGTGTTTTTTGACACTTGATCATGTTTCGATTTTTGCAAATCTTTGTCTTTTCAGACACTTCCCGATCTTCGGCTATTTCTCTTGACCGTTTATCCGTTGACTCGACTATGGACTCAACTGTTGACTCGACTGTTGACTCGACTGTTGACTCGACTGTTGACTCGACTGTTGACTCGACTGTTGACTCGACTGTTGACTCGACTGTTGACTCGACCGTTGATTGACCGTTTGTTGTCTCTGGCTGATTTTTTTTTTTGTTTGTGCCTGTATTGATTGTCGCACTTTGTTTCAGGTTTACTTATTTAGATTCTTTTTTGTTATCAACATTCTTCGTGTTTCTTTTTATTTGGTCAAGAGCTTCTTTTTGTTCCAAAATTACGGAGATGTTGTTTGATATCAAATTTGAGTAGAATTCTTCAATCAACTCTACATCAAATTCTATTCTGAATTTTTTTGGTGTTATAATCATAAACCAAATTGTCGGCGAAACAATTGTTGGACTCATAAAGTCCGGAACAAGATCTTTTTCTTTTAAAAAAAATTAAAAATATGTTATATAGAAATTATTTTTTATAAAAAATACCCTTAATCTCATTCTTGAACGATTCAAGCGAAATTATATTGTTGAAAATGATGCAATACAATATTTTGCAACGAAATACGCAACTCTTCGCTCGGTTTTTATTTTGTTTTCCTTTTGATTTCTTAAGGAAAAAAGATTACAAATTTTGATTAAATATTTTCTGAATTTTTTTTTAAATTACTTGTGAAGAGCATGAAGACGAATTAGTACCAGAACTAGTGTCTGATGAAAATATTTGTTTGAAAAGGCTCAGGCTATTGAGCATATTTAAAATTTCTAAATGATTGTCCTTTAAAAAAAATTGATTAAATTAACCTTTTAATATTTTAGCTGTTTAAATTAAAAAAACCTTTTGTTCTTGGCATATTTGAAATGTGCTTTGAATATTACTTGTGAACTCATTGTTTGCATCGTAGAGTTCGTATGAGTTTTTAACTGTATTGTAATTAGGGTACATGAAAAGCTATTCTCTGCTTAACTGTTCGGCATTGAAGATGGTAATATTTTTTCTCTTATAAGAAAACTAATTAGATAAAGTCTTTTTTTATTAAGTTTTAAAGAACATACATTTTATGTATTTTAGACAATATTACTCATTTTATTTTTTTTCGAAGTCGTCAAAATTTTTTTTCAATGAGGCAAAGCATTTGTATATAAAAAACCTCTCGAGATCTTTCTATTTTTGTTTCTTGTCTCCTGCATTTTTTTAGGTAAATTTTTTCTGAACTAAATAAAATTAATTGTTGAGATTATATTATAAAATTTATAACAATAAGCAGCTTTTTATTTCTGCCAATATTTAGTCATCAGAATAATTTTCGTAAAAAATAAATATATTTCATCGTAGTTAAAAAATTTATTAAAAAATAATAATAACATTATGGAATATTGATAGTCGAAATATTAATATGCTAGAAAACCCGATTGGTATTTGACATCTCAAGAGTTAATTGGAGTTGAAGGATTTGCCAAAAAAAAAAGAAAAATTCACCGATTTGACAAGAATATTGAAGTAAAAAAATTTAATTTTCCTCGAGAATCAGGTAACAAAAAAATTACCGAAATAGAACTGAAAAAAATTTAAAAAAACGGGAGTACCAAAAATACGTTGACAAGGTTTAAAAGATCTCGAGTCAAAGTTCTCAAGGACGGACCGAAAAAACAAATTGTACATTAGAGCGTTCGAAAGACAAGTCAAAGAAGAAGAACTGTAATGAAAAAAGATCAGGTTCAGGCTAAGTTGAACCAAAAGTTTAGAGATCATGTCATCACTCTTCCTTATTCTAACGAAATGGTCTTAAATGAGAGTAAAACAAGAAAGGATGAATCAAGTTGATGGTTATTTTTTTCTATCTCGATTTGCCTCTATGTATTTCGACATGAAAGACGATGATCACTATCAATGAAGGTGAAATTTTTGTGTCATACAGTGACTATTCGGGAAAAGGAAATATGTGAAGGGTTGTGATTGTATAAAAGGTCGTACACCCTGTTACAGTCTAGAGCGAGATTCGAAGAGTAAAAAATCGTTTTGTGCTAGAGAACACTCACAAAAATCGAGAAACAACAATGATTTAATCGAGTATTCGAAGTCGCAAAATCAACATGAGAATAACAACAGAGAAATCGAATCAATACGCTAGAAAACCCCATTGGTATTTGACATCTCAAGAGTTAAGTGGAGTTGAAGGATTGGCCAAAAAAAAGTGACAAGTTTATCTAATTGATGAGAATTATGAAAGGAAAAAATTTAAGGTTTCGCTGTAGTGTCACGAATAAACGAATTAGATTTAACGTTACCGACAAGTATTTTAAAGAAATGAATATAATTAAAATAAATCGGGAGTACCAAAAATACGTTGACAAGGTTAAAGATCTCGAGTCAAAGTCAAGGACCGACCGAAAAAACAAATTGTACATTAGAGCGTTCGAAAGACAAGTCAAAGAAGAAACTGTAATGAAAAAAGATCAGGTTCAGGCTAAGTTGACCCAAAAGTTTACAGATCATGTCATCACTCTTCCTTATTCTAACGAAATGGTCTTAAATGAGGGTATACAAGAATCAACATGAGAATAACAACAAAGAAATCGAATCAATACGCTAGAAAACGCGATTGGTATTTGACATCTCAAGAGTTAAGTGGAGTTGAAGGATTGGCCAAAAAAAGTGGATAGGTTTATCGAATTGATGAGAATTATGAAAGGAAAAAATTTAGGTTTCGTTGTAGTCGATCTTGTCCCCGAGAATATTTACCTTAATAACATACATTTTGATTTATCCGAATTTTCATAATTCAATTTTTTACGAATTGTTAAATCATTGCGATCTTTGTTTGTTATGGTCAAATTGATCCCGCCATTCACTTCATGATCACAATCGATCATTTCACCCTGTCGATCTATAATACTCAAATTTGTCTGGTTAGGGTCCCGCCTTGTCCCGCTGCTAGAGTCAAATAAACCGATGAGTCTTGATAAATAAGCAGATGTTTAACTGATCGATTATTATTATTTTATAATCTTTTTTTCTTTCTAATGATTCAATAAATTATCATAATTATTTTATCTTTTAAACGCAAAATTACGCTTGACAACGTTTCCTTATACCCAAAACGTTAACAATCAAAAACAAACAAAGCATCTGATCGTCTTTAAGTACGATAATCTAATCATTCGAGTATTAAAAACAAGATAACAACGATTTTCAAAAACTAAAATGAATTATCAACCTAAAAACGAAATCGAACATTTTGGAAACGAGGTAAGTAAAATTAACTCACTTTTGTCTCTCATCCTTGGACCTATCCCTGAATACAACTGGAACAATACGAACGAACCTAAAAATAAAAACGCTATCAATTCGACTACAAATCGAAACATTATCAACTTAAACGATTACTTTAAATTAACCGTCATCAAGTTAATCGACGACGAAGTGCGTTCACGTGATAAACGAAAGACAGAAATTGTATTGATTGGTTTACCAAATACAGGTAATGACAAACAAACAATTAATCGATTATTTAAATCATTAGGTCAAAAATCACCAGCGACTTATGAACGCTTAAACACAAGAAAAAGTTCGAATTCTTTTCCAGCACCAGTAGTATGTGATCTAGAGAGTGTAAATCGTGTAGCACAAATACTAAGTCAATCGTACAAACTAAAGAGAATTGATGAATTTAAAAACGTCTTTATTAATCCAAATTTTACAAGTAATCAACGAATAATAGATTCTATTGAGAGAAAAAGTAAAAAGTTCAACAGATATTTACTAAAGAGTAATTATCAATGTGAAACTAAGTCGAGTCGAGTGAATCAGTCAACTCTGCCGTCCAATAAACAGGACCAAAAATTGTCAGCAAAATCAACCAACCCAAGCCTCAACCAAACTCAAGTGCAATTGGATTCAAATAAGTTGAATTTACCAGTTAATTCAACCAATTCGAAACCATCCGAACCCAAGTTGGGTCCAAACTTGAATCAGTCAACTCTGCCGTCCAATAAACCAGCCCAACCCAAGTTTGAGTCCAAACTTGAATCAGTCAACTCTGCCGTCCAATAAACCATCCGAACCCAAGTTGACTCCAAACTTGAATCAGTCAACTCTGCCGTCCAATAAACCGGACCAAAAATTGTCAGCAAAATCAACCAACCCAAGCCTCGACCAAACTCAAGTGCAATTGGATTCAAATAAGTTGAATTTACCAGTTAATTCAACCAATTCGAAACCATCCGAACCCAAGTTGGGTCCAAACTTGAATCAGTCAACTCTGCCGTCCAATAAACCGGACCAAAAATTGCCAGCAAAATCAACCAACTCAAGCCTCAACCGAACTTAAGTGCAATTGGATTCAAATAAGTTGAATTTACCAGTTTAATTCACCCAATACGAAACCATCCAAACCCAAGTTGGGTCCAAACTTGAATCAGTCAACTCTGCCGTCCAATAAACCGGACCAAAAATTGTCAGCAAAATCAACCAACCCAAGCCTCAACCAAACTCAAGTGCAATTGGATTCAAATAAGTTGAATTTACCAGTTAATTCAACCAATTCGAAACCATCCGAACCCAAGTTGGGACCGAATGCGAATCAGTCAACTCTGCCGTCCAATAAACCGGACCTAAAATTGTCAGCAAAATCAACCAACCCAAGCCTCAACCAAACTCAAGAGCAATTGGATTCAAATAAAATGAATTTACCAGTTAATTCACCCTATACGAAACCATCCGAACCCAAGTTGAGTCCAAACTTGAATCAGTCAACTCTGCCGTCCAATAAACCGGACCAAAAATGGTCAGCAAAATCAACCAACCCAAGCCTCGACCAAACTCAAGTGCAATTGGATTCAAATAAGTTGAATTTACCAGTTAATTCAGCAAGAAGGCTTTCTGTTCAATGTTTCCCTTCAAGGAATGCAACTAAAAGAAAACTCTCCGTCCAAAATGTCACCCCACAAACCAGTGATTTGAAAAAATCTGAAACTAAACAAGTCACAGATAATTTGTATAAATACAATGACCAGATCGGTTCAGAAAAGATAACATTCATAACAATTGATGACTCGTTTTCAGAGTCTGCGCTTGATTCGTCGCTTGTCCTTAAAACTAAAACTAACTCTGTTTTTAAAAGTGATATTATCAAGCTACATGATAAGAGCAGAATAAACGACTCAATAATCAATATCTATTTTGAGTTACTTAGTAAGAGTTCATCAAATAAATGCATATCAATATCGACATTTGCTTTTACTGACCCGATCAATGTGACAAATCTCAACAAATGGTACTTTAGCAAAAAATCAGAATGTTTTGATTTCTATCTTGTTCCAATGTATGATTCAATAAACAAACACTGGTCGTTAATTGTAATAAATACAAAAAAAGGTCAATTCTCCATTATGACCCAGCGTTTAATTCTTCAATAGAGCTAATTCGTAAAGTTAAAAACAACATCTCTTCTCTTTTTGACCAACTAAAAACTATCAAAAACTGGACAAATTTAAACAAAGACAATATTGTATTTCCCAAGCAGTTAAATGATTATGACTGTGGACCTTTTATATGTTTATTTGCACGACAAATTGTTCTCTCAAAATCTACTAATTTCACTAATAACGACGTAACTGATTTTCGAAAGCATATGGAGAGTGAGATACTAAGTTTTGAGATGAAAAACTTTGATTTTAAAAACGAATGACTACAAAAGACGATATTAGTAAACAGTGAAATGAATAATCAAAACTTATTAAACGATTTAACAGAATTTACCAAAACAAATTTTAACTTCATGCATTTAAATGTCAACTCTATAAGGAAGAAAGCGTATGATGTTCAAGAAATTTTGAATGCTGCAAATTTTGACTTATTATGTTTAAGCGAAACTAGACTCGATAGTCAAATGCCTTCAAAACAATATTTAAACACAAGCTATAAAATGATAAGATACGACAGACCATTAGATCATCCTGAAAATTCACCGGGAGGAGGATTAATAGTCTATCTAAAGAAGAAATTAAACGTTATCCAACAAAGAATAAGCAGTAATAAAATTGAGTTTATTTATTTACAAATCCAAGCTGATAATAAATTGCCAATCAATTTTGTTTTTTGTTATAAACCACCAAATCAAGATGATGATAAATTTCTAGAAGAACTTGATGAATTAATATTTACGTTCAATCTTGATCTTCCACTTTTTATAGTTGGTGACCTCAACATGGACCTTTTGAATAACGCAAATAAACGATTAAAAGAATTTATGTGTAGCAATGGGCTGGTTAATCATGTTTTTAGTCCAACAAGAACAGCCACTAAATTTTATCAAAACTTAAACGTAAACAAAACATCAAGCTCATTAATTGACGTTGTGTTACATAATGGTACTCTAGTCAAAGAGTCGAAAAATTTCAATTGTCAGTTTAGTGATCATCAAATCATTGCTATAAAGCTTGAAATACCTCTTAAAAGAAAAGAGCGGTCGTTTATCTTTAGTCGTAAATTATCAGCAAACAAAATGGATTTGTTAAGAAGTGAAATCAGTCAGCTAAGATTGAAAATTCAGTTAACCGACGATATTGAGACATCATGGCTATCGTTCAAAACATCAATATTATCTATTCTTGATAAGCATGCCCCACAAACAAAAGTTTATTTACGAGATTTTGAATTCCCATGGTTTGATGACGATCTTTTATTAGCTCGACACAACCGAAACATTGCTTATAAGCAGTTCGTTAGACACAAAAAAAAGAATGGACAGGTGACTGAAAAAATTAAAAGTGAATTTTTGTATTGGAAGAGCTTGTACGAGAAACAATATGAACAAATAATCCTAGAATATTTTGAGAAGAAAGGAACTCAAGATTTTACAAGAAACCAGCAATTTTGGGAATTTTACTCATCATTTATCAAAGTGAAATCTGATAAATCAAGTAATAGCTCAATTCCAACTAATATGTACTATGAAAATGAAACTTTTAGTGGTTATAAGCAAATAGTCGACACGTTTAACTTATTTTTCACAAGCATAAAGTCTGAATCGACTGAAACAAATGATGAGTGTCTCAGTTTCTGTAATACTAATTTCGAAACGTTAATAGCGAACGGGACAATTAAACCGAAATCATTTTCCTTTAGCTTAACAAATCGAAAAGAAGTTGAAGAGCTAATAAGTGAACTTAACGATAGCAATGGCCCTGGTTATGCTGGAATTCCAACAAAACTCATCAAAGAAACATCTGAAACTATCTCAGGGTTTCTAGCAGGTTTGTTTAACAAATGTCTTTTTTATGGTGAAATACCTGATGAATGGAAAACAGCTGTCGTAACGCCTTTATATAAAAACAAAGGTGATGAAGCCGATATAAATAACTATCGGTCAATATCTGTTTTATCACCAATTGCTAAAATTTTTGAAAAGTAATCTACAAGCAAATATACAATTACTTTAACTCTAATAAATTACTCGTAGACAATCAACATGGATTTAGACCCGGTAGAAGCTGTGAAACAGCATTACATGGAATTATATCACAAATGTTAAAAATCTTAAGTGAAAGGCTTATTGCTCTATATTTGTTTATTGACTTTAAAAAAGCGTTCGACACAGTCGAGTCCATAATATTGTTGCTCAAAATGAAGTGGTACGGTTTTGATGATAAGTCTTTGATGCTTCTTAAAAACTATTTTTCATACCGTAAGCAAATCGTAAAAATCGATGAATATTCTTCCGCACTGAGAAATGTAAAAACTAGGTGTACCACAAGGAGTGTTCTTGGGACACTATTATCTCTTATTTTCATAAAGGACATAGTACTGTATCTAAAAGAATCAAAGGCTAAAATATACGCGGACGACACGAACATTATCGTTGGTTGATCAGAAAATAACTGAGCTATTAAATAAGTTTAATATCTCGATCAAAGTACTAACTAAAGGGTGTACATACAATAGAATCGATATCAGCTGGCAAAAAACTGAAGCCGTGTTTATTACAAATAAACGAAATATTGCTATTCCAGAATATATATTTATTGATAATGTGAAAATTAAAGTTGTCGACTCATTTAAACTACTCGGGGTTACAATTGACTCTCAGCTCAATTTCCTACAACATGTTAATAATCTAAAAAAAGCTGTCAATAAAAGGTTATTTTCGATTCATCGATTATATCAACTTTCGTTCGAAGTCAAGCTTCAATTTTTCAAGACCTTTTTACTTCCCCACTTCGATTACTGTATGACATTAATGATTTATTTCCCAAAAGAGACCATACAAAAAATTGCAAACTGTTATAACTACTGTATATTTAAACTATTCAAGATTAACCCGATAGTAAACGATATTAATGATTTCAATAACCTTAATATTCAATTAGAAAACTACAACCTAAACACAATTATTCATCGTCTTTTCTATCGTTTATCTGTTTTTATATTTTATATATTCAACCGGGAAATAATACTAGAGTTACGTTCGAATTTTGTATTCAAATATCAAGTACCATCGAATTACAATCTCCGAAACAGAAATAGCTTAGTCGTACCATCAATCGGAAAATATAACGACTATTATAAAAATTCATTCGCATATTTCTTCTCAATGTTCACGAATCAATTCCTGATTAATGACTTAAGTCTACAAGAAACCACATTCAAATGCAGGGTTAAAAACAATATCAATAACCACTTTATTCAATTTGTTAAAATCTTTGGTAAATTCGATTTGAATTACAAAGTTTTTTATAGAAACTGAAAATTTATTCTTTAAATGTTTAATTTTTATTTAATTATTTTATTTTATTTTTTGTCCAAATAAATGGGTTCATTCGGCTCTTATGAGTTTTGGCGTAAGCCGTTCGAATGAATTGAACTAAAAAACAAATTGTACATTAGAGCGTTCGAAAGACAAGTCAAAGAAGAAACTGTAATGAAAAAAGATCAGGTTCAGGCTAAGTTGACCCAAAAGTTTAGAGATCATGTCATCACTCTTCCTTATTCTAACGAAATGGTCTTAAATGAGAGTAAACAAGAAAGGATGAATCAAGTTGATGGTTATTTTTTTCTATCTCGATTTGCCTCTATGTATTTCGACATGAAAGACGATGATCACTATCAATGAAGGTGAAATTTTTGTGTCATACAGTGACTATTCGGGAAAATGGAATATTTGAATGGAACTGATTGTATAATAGGTCGTACACCCTGTTACAGTCTGAGCGAGATTCGAAGAGTAAAAAATCGTTTTGTGCTAGAGAACACTCACAAAAATCGAGAACAACAATGATTTAATCGAGTATTCGAAGTCGCAAAATCAACATGAGAATAACAACAGAGAAATCGAATCAATACGCTAGAAAACCCCATTGGTATTTGACATCTCAAGAGTTAAGTGGAGTTGAAGGATTGGCCAAAAAAAGTGACAAGTTTATCTAATTGATGAGAATTATGAAAGGAAAAAATTTAAGGTTTCGCTGTAGTGTCACGAATAAACGAATTAGATTTAACGTTACCGACAAGTATTTTAAAGAAATGAATATAATTAAAATAAATCGGGAGTACCAAAAATACGTTGACAAGGTTAAAGATCTCGAGTCAAAGTCAAGGACCGACCGAAAAAACAAATTGTACATTAGAGCGTTCGAAAGACAAGTCAAAGAAGAAACTGTAATGAAAAAAGATCAGGTTCAGGCTAAGTTGACCCAAAAGTTTACAGATCATGTCATCACTCTTCCTTATTCTAACGAAATGGTCTTAAATGAGGGTATACAAGAATCAACATGAGAATAACAACAAAGAAATCGAATCAATACGCTAAAAAACGCGATTGGTATTTGCTATCTCAAGCGTTAAGTGGCATTAAAGGATGGGCAAAAAAAGGGGATAGGTTTATCGAATTGATGAGAATTATGAAAGGAAAAAATTTAGGTTTCGTTGTAGTCGATCTTGTCCCCGAGAATATTTACCTTAATAACATACATTTTGATTTATCCGAATTTTCATAATTCAATTTTTTACGAATTGTTAAATCATTGCGATCTTTGTTTGTTATGGTCAAATTGATCCCGCCATTCACTTCATGATCACAATCGATCATTTCACCCTGTCGATCTATAATACTCAAATTTGTTGGTTAAGGGTCCCGCCTTGTCCCGCTGCTAGAGTCAAATAAAACCGATGAGTCTTGATAAATAAGCAGTGATAAAACTTATCGAAAAAAGTTTAACAGAAACAAACGATTTTTTAAAAACGAAGATCATGAGTCTAAAACAAAAAAAACCGTTAGAGAGACATAAAATTTTATTACGTATTAATATTCTTTAACAAAAAAGCAAATTTAACTTATTTCTAATTTAAATATTTTTTTATTAATTAACAGTCTAAAAATTGTACATAGTATAGTAACGAAATCAAGATCCTAAAGATAAATATACAATAAAATTAGCCAGGGAAAACACCAAACCGATGTCATTTTAATCAAACTTTTTCAATAGAAATAACAAGGCCAGAGTCTGCCTCAGCATCCCTTTAAAATAACATTCGCCCAGGAAAACACCCAAACGAAGTCGTTTTATACCTAAATTCAAAAAAAAATTAAAGTCTGCCTCATGATCACTTTAAAATAACATTCGCCCAGGGAAAACACCCAAACGAAGTCATTTTAATCTAATTTTTCCAATCGAAATAACAAGGCCAGAGTCTGCCTCATCATCCCTTTAAAATAACATTCGCCCAGGAAAACACCCAAACGAAGTCCATTTTATACCTAAATTCTAAACACTAAACATTTTGTAACTAACCCCTCGGCTGTAAAGAACTAACTTGTGTGAGAAGAACAGACACGTTGATCGGCTAAAGCGTTCGTAATCTCCGGATTTTTACTTACCGGGAAGTCTTGAATATTACCGTATTTTTCAAGATTCGGAATCGCTGTATTTAACATTTATCGTTTTTTATTTTTTAATTCACTAGCTTCCATAGCTGCTGCCATTTCACCGATACAGTGGCTAAAGTAGCGTATTTTAAGTCTTGGACTTCGAACATGATGCGAACATTTGGTGGGATATTGAGACGTTCAAAGTTTGGTAGGGTAAATAACTTGTTATCATCAAGTACTGAGTTCAAATTTTCAACCCATTCTGGATTTTTGACCCAACGTCACCGCCGAACACAAAATTTTGTTCGTCACAGACACGTTTGATTTCTTCTTTGAGAAGAGCTATTTTGAAGAGCGTTTTTAATTCATTTTTGATCGATCTAACTCTATCATCAGCTAGTCTTCCCTTCGTTTCGGTCTCTTCTTCAATCATAACACCAGAGTCTTTTCATATAATTCGAATACTATACTCATTTTTGGTCTCATAATCAAACTTAACATTCGAATAGACTTTACCCGTGACAGAATCAATTCTAAAATTTTTCCAATCCTCGAGCATATCTTCATCAATTGAGTAATTAATTGGAGATTTACTGTAATCAGGATCGAATGCTTTTATCTCGAATAATGGTTCGTCTAGACCCGAATTTTCATCAAAAATAAAAGTTAAGTCTCCAGTACGAGAGTCAATTTTAAAGAGCGTATTATCAAGACGTATAAGACTCTTTGATTTTTGTTCAAAGCTCTTTAAATCGGTGATTCTAAACTCGAATGAGCCAGTGTCAGGAAAATCTCGATCAACAGCCTTGACTTGGAACAATTTTTTCGGCTCCATATTTTCGACTAATGAAAAACTACACTCTTCATTTTTACTCTCGTTTGGTAAATCAACAAATTTCGGGTAATTGTCATTTATGTTAACGACTTTAATTTTAACTTTTTTGCTTGCGAACAACGGCGAGGACGACTTGTCATAAACGTTTACACTCAACTCGATAAATTTTTTATCCTCATAATCCAATGGACGAATCAAATACAAGTTACCTTGTGAATCTATTTCGATTTCATTCGATTTTGGGTTGATCACGTACACGAGTTGAGAGTTAACAGTGTTAATTTCGTCCAAATCAAAAGCTCTAACTTGATAAAATTTCTCTCCTAATGGTTGATCTTCGGCTAAACTCAAAGTTACTTCGACACTATTGTCATAAAAAGTTGGTGGGTTGTCATTCAAATCCGTCAAGTGGACGACAACTTCTTTTTGGGTGTAAACAGACGTGAAAAACGAGTTCTCAGCTCTTATCTGGAGTCGAATTTTAGACCCGGTTGAAGGAGAATCACGATCCATGTTTGTCCCTTTGTTCTTGTAAAGGGTCACTTCACCAGTCTCTTTATTAGTCTCAAGTCTAAACAAGTTTACTTTCATGTTCTTAATACTTTCGATTCTGTAACTAATCGCCGAGTTGTTAATAGTCCTATCCAAATCGACAGCTTTGAACTTGGTTATATACCGTTCAGTATCAACTGTTGTATCGTCATCTTCATTCAAGTTTGGTTCATAGTTATAACTTAAATCAAAGACCGGGTAATTATCATTCAAGTCGTTTATTCTAACTTTGACGAGCAGGTTTTCAATGATCGAGTCTTTATTGTCTTCTAGGACTTCGATGCTTAACAAGACTTCATTGGCTATTTCACAATCAATGTCTGGTCTATCAGTTGTTTCGACAATACCGCTAGCATTGTGAAGTTTCGTTCAAAAAGTTCAGTTCAAAATTTAAAAATTGAATATTTTTTTATAGGAAATGAAGATGTAGTTACGAAAATAGTGTAACATGATGTAACAAAAAATGTTACACAATATGCAATAAAAAAGGATTAAAAACAAAATTTGATCAATCGATTATTGATTTTCGTAAAAAACGGGTGTTATGTTAAGTTTATTTTGACATCATGAGATAAAAACTTCAAATAATCGAGTATTTGCGAAGAATTGTTCTAATTTTTGAAGTCAGTGTCCAAGAAACCCCATTCCATAGTTTAATTAAATTAAGTTGCCTTTTAAGCCCGCAAATCATGGAACTTAAATATTCTAGAACTCTCTCCTCTAAAGCTTGACCGGGGATCGAACCCGAGATGCTTGGATCACATTTAAATTTCGTTTTGTACAATACTCTAACCACAAAAATTAAGTGATAATAAAATGGTTGATTAGGAATATATCAAGAAAACCACAATAAAACTCGGTTAAGGCCTTGAATATTAAATGAATTACTTGCTATAACTTGGAGATTTAAACTCAAATTTTTATTTCATGGTGTCAAAATAAACTTAACATAACACCCGTTTTTTACGAAAATCAATAATCGATTGATCAAATTTTGTTTTTAATCCTTTTTTATTGCATATTGTGTAACATTTTTTGTTACATCATGTTACACTATTTTCGTAACCACATCTTCATTTCCTATAAAAAAATATTCAATTTTTAAATTTTGAACTGAACTTTTTGAACGAAACTTCACAATGCTATACCGCTCATTAAATCAACTCTGAACCATTCGGAAAATATATCTTCAGGTAATGAGGACTCTTTGTTAAGTTTGTAACGTAATGAACGGTTTGTTACTTTAGGTCTAAGTTGAGTTATTAATTTGTTACTTTGAGTGTTCTCATCAACAGTGACTTCAATGACTCGTTCAGCGAATAATGAGTCCGTGTTTGAGTCAATTTTAACGATTAAACTCGTCGTACTGTTCAAAGTTTCATTCAATTTAGACGCAGCTCGAATGTTGAGGATATACGAATCTCCTGAATAGAAGGATCTTGTTTTCCTGGTCTTGACAGCACCATCTTCTAGCCCGATACTAAATAAATCATCTGGACTTGGTTTTGTTTCGTTTTTGGAGTTAACTTCAACAACTGAGTCCAAGTAGTATCTTATACCGTGTTGATTTGGATCTATGGCTTTGACAATGTCAACAACGTAATCGTTATCACGTGATTCAGCCAATGAACGACGGTACAAAGTAGTCGAACGGGTTCCACCAGTGAAATGCTCAAAGATTGGAATCTTGTCGTTCGAGGGTTCAATTTTGATGTTCAAAGCGAGACGATCAGTAAACTCTGGGCGGTTAAAGTCATATGCCTCGATCTCAACAACATATTCTCTGAATTTTTGATAGTCCAATTTTTGACCTTCGGCTAACAAAAGCTCACCCGATGAACTAATCTCGAATAAATCAATGTCCAAATTTATCAATTCGGTTGACGATTTGAGGTATTTAATTGACCTGATTCTAAATCGAGTGTCTCTAAAATCTTTTGTTACGTCTTTATCACCGACATCGAGTTTGATTAAAACTTGACCTGGTTTGACACCTTCGTTAACAAATACTCGACCTGTGTTTTCATCACTGAACTTTGGTTTGTTGTCATTTTCGTCTTTTACTTTAATGTCAATGGTTAAATTTGATTTTAGCTTTTCGGGTACCACATTGTCCGAGCATGAGACGATTAGTTTGTACTCTTGTTTATCCTCGTAGTCTAATGGACTTATGAGCTCAATAAGACCTGTCAAAGGTTCAATTCTAAACTTTTGAGTCACTCAACTGGGTTCATCTCTTTATCATCATAACAATAACCAGTTCTAATTTGAGAACAATCCGCATCGGATGCGTTTCAATTTGATCTTGAACTCGTTCGAATCAATTTTTGACGGTGATAGGGTTTTGATTTTCACCAGTGGCCTCGTTTAACTTGGAACAAATTGCCATCATCAATTTATTTTGTACTTAACTAATCCATTTGACCCAGAGTCTAAATCAAAAGCTCTAAACGAACCCAATTGTTGTCTCATGAGTCGAATTTTCAACGACACAAAATTTATAATCCGTAGACTCAAATTTTGGTTTGTTGTCATTAATGTCCAAAACGTTGATTGAAATATGGGTTGTGTATGAAAAGAGGCCATCATCACTCGTAGCCCTTGACTTTTAAATTCCTCATTTGTTTTACCAAGTCCAAATTATCGTTGATAGAATAATAATCAACAGGTAACATTTATTTTAATCAACTTACGACTTAATAACGTGTCTTTAAGCTCTAAAGGTCCATCGTAAGCGATTATGGTCAAAATGTAAGGACTTTCACTAACGATTTGATCACTTTGGGATGTTGATTCGTGGAGTATAAACATTTCTTCAATTATGAAATCGATTATGTAAGACATTTGGGTCTCGGTAAGTCGTAAAATAATGTCTTGTTCTGATTTCTGTAAAAAAAAAAATTCAATTAAATTATGTGGCTGGTCAAAGGTTCGATAGAGACCACCTTGGACATATAGGGTGTATACCGACCTAAGGGATTATAAGGGGTGAATGGACAAACGCTTTATGTCAAAGGAAGCACTAGTCATACGCAATAAGATGTAATACAGTGTCAGCCTGAACTTTTTAAACTTACAGTCTGAGTTTAAGTTATAGGTTTTACGACTCAGACTCAGACAACAAATTTAAAAAGTGCAGGCTAAAACTGTGAGACATTGAGCTAGGCATATTTAATTCTTTTGCAGCATACTGTAAAAAGACATCACATGATGACGTCTTTTAGGAAGGCTTTAACGGCTCTGTTTTCAACTATGGGAAAAATAAGTACGACATAAGGTTCGCGCCATGCAAAACTTCCACGCTTATCTTAATTGCCAAATCCGACCTGATAAACTTTGTTCTCCATATATGAAAACCGAAGAAAGGCAAAGTTTTAGGGGAGGTATAAAAATTTTTTTTTTTACCCAGAGGGGCCAGCTTGTAGAGCAGAAAATTCTGAACAAAATGTAGGTTTTAGATTTTTGATTTTTTTACCTGTCTCGTTAGTCGGTTTTCTCGGTGGATCTAAAATTCATTTGATAGTTTATTTTTTACATTTACGTAATACAGCCTACAGAGTAACCATAAAGTCACTTAATGAAAATATTGGAACATAACGGACTTTTCTTTTACAACCTCATACTTAAGAAATAAAGGAAATTTATCAATTCTCCTGGAAATCGAATAACGAAAACTTATTTTCAAATGTTCAAAAAAAAAAATGATTTAAAAAAAAAGTGTCGACAAAAATCCTATGGTGGTATATGTGTTAAATTTAAAACAAGGCGTAAAATTTTTTTTTTTCTCAGAAATATAGGAGAGCGACTTAAACTAGGTAAATTTAAATAACAAAATTCAATTGAGATGACGATGTTCAACCTAGTTACAAAGTTAAGTGTTCTTCAATAGAAGAATACGCTTGGTTTGTGGTTCCAAGCTAAGTCTAAATAGTCGTCGAGTTTTCGCAGTCTTGTACTCGGATGAGTGACACTATTTATGATGAACGTCCCACAGTAACTAGTCAGTCGTAACCATACCCTTTTGGCCGGTCTCAAGTCCGGATGAGAAAATGAAGGACGACACGGAATCCGATTTGAAAGATTTGTTTACTCGAGGTCTCTTTTTAGCTCGTTTTTACCCATTAACGGCTTTGAAAAAAAAAAATTTCCTCGAATAAGGGTCACTGTGTCAACTGGAACATCTTAGCTATCAGCGCATGCCATTACCTCATCTAAGAACTATTTCCTAATATGAATACTTACGTGTTCAAGTAAAGCACCTAGTCTTTTGGCTGCAAAAACTTCTGGGACGAGTTTTTTTAATTTTTTACCTTTGTCATAAAAACTGATTTTCCGAGGTATTCTGGGTCGTAGATTTCCAAATCTAAGGTCAATAATGTAAAATTAGACATTAAATTTTATCTTACCAGGCGTTCGAGTCCTCGGTTAAACGAGACGAGCTACTTTTGACAAAAACAGCCAAATTATATTTATACACATTTCCAATTTCTACACCATCTTCCATAAAATAAGCACCACCCATGATGTCATAGATAAAATTCTTTTCAATTGTAACATAATTGGTCCCATGGAGATTAATAGCTCTGTTAAACGATTTTTCGAATCGATCCACTCTTTTACATACGAAGGAGACATGTTGCCGTTTAGATGAAAATGTATGGGGTACCGACCTAGTCTGGAATGATTGACCAGCGTGGTAGAACTAGACATTTTGAATACGGACGACACTATCTTGTCTCGTTTTAGGAGCTGACATGTCACTATGAATCAAAATCGTGGCACCAAATTCCATCCGATCCAATCTCGTCTCCATACCGACCCAAGAAACATGTTTGTGTTGCAAATTCTGAAGGGTTAAAACCTTATGGCCAAGGTTGGGCACTTTTTAACGAGTTCCAAGAAGCATCATCATGACCACGGTATTTTCTATTCCGGGTCAAAATACCTACTTCATCTCTTATTTCGGTCGTTCTACTCTCTAAGATTCGAGCCTCTGATAAATGAGAATAGCTCAGAGGTTCATCAAGACAGAGCGTCCGATTATCAATGAACTTTGTCAAGATTGTTCGTACTTCACTTTCCACGTGGACTAAACTTATCCCCAGTTGTAGCACTTACAGTTTCACTACACACTGTCCAATCAACTGGTTCTTACAAGACTATTTTCGAAACTACCCGGTCGGACTGTCTCACGTAAATGAGTCCATGTGACCCCGACTGGTCTACCATGAAAATCAATAGTCCCATTTCTAAGCGCGATTACCTTCGATCCAAAAATAGGAAGCTCAATTGATCGAAGATTACCGTACATTGTAATCTCAGCGTTATGTTCATGCGGTTTATCCTCACTCCCAATTTGAAGCGGACCCACCGCCTGTAATGATAATATACTCGGCTTGTAAATGAACGTCTTGACTATCATCGAAGATCAATGACCCTCCGATTATGAGCAAACCCTTTAATACTGGGGTTTTGGCGTCAAAGTACACAATTTGATTCTGACCGATCACAGCGACTTCACCTTCGGGACGGTGAAGGGTCATTACCCCATGTGAATGGTGATGACCATAAGTCAATGTACTCAAAGTATGAATTTGATAAAGCGTTACCAATGTTTGGTAAATAGACTTGGATTAGGGATTTAATCGAAGAACGATCGTATGCCACCCGCCACCAGACCCTCCTCTCAACGGACTTGAGCTTGTCATCTCGGTGTCAAGTTTAACTTGTATTGAAAATCAACTTCCCGTGTCAACCCGTTCTCGGTGACCCTCAACTTACAAGCCAAGTCTGTGTTTGAATCACTTACAAATCGCATTTAATTTCAGTAAGAGTTGATGTTAAGGACCATACACACCGAGCCTCCGATTGTGACCGAAACTTCATCAAATAGAAAACTGAAACTAGTTCCAATTATCGTAAGAACACTGGAGGATTGACTGATACTTTGAACGACCGGGGTAAGACTCAAATCGTATCCAAACTTAATCAAACTGTTTTTGTAAACAACACTTCCGGTCTCCGACTTTGACCAAAGCATCCCCTGGAGTATGATTTGTCGTGACACAACTTATTTCATTAATGGTCATGTTGTAGATGACACAAACAGACCCATCTAGGTTTATTTTAGTCATTTCAGAGAACCCATTGCCAAAAATTTTGAGTCTAGTACCCCCATTGACACTTCCAGAAATTGGTAAAATTGATCCCAAACGAGGCTCGCCTGTAACAACAATGTTACTTTTTAACGAGTTCCCGAGAGTTCGAACTTAATTCAATACTCAACAACCAATAGAGTAAAAAAATCAAAAACGGTCACAAAAATATGATCTGGTTTATGTATGTTAACATTAGCTTGACTCGGTTCGTTTGTTCTTGAACATTGACTCGACAATTTGACGACTAGTTGTAGGAGTCATTGGTGGAGTTCGGGTTAAATCATTGACGTTTTTGAGAGGGCAAAAATGGTCTGTGAAAGTCGTGTCTCTGGTCGATTGACGCGGGTTTTTGTAGATTAATTGACGTTTCAATTCGATTAACAAGTCCAAATATTTTTTATTAATCGAAAAAGTATTCGAGGCTATGATAAGTAATAGAACATCGGGCGCAATGATTCGAAGTACATCGATAGCGTATGCTTCATGGAAGTTAATTTATTTTCAATGATATTTTTTTCAGTAAATAGAAAGTTAAAGATAAAAAATTATAAAATTTAAAAAAAAAAACAAAGATTAAAGAATTTTTCAATAAAACTTAAAATTTTTAATCTCGTAATACATAATTATTATTCTAAATTAATTTTTAGAAATTTTGCAATCTGTTTGATTTAAAATAAAATTAACAAAAAGTCAGTATAGATTACAAATATCAATAAGTAAAAATTGAAAAAAATTTTTTTAATTTTTTAATGAGTTTATGAATTAACAAAATTTGTTCAATTTTGTTCAATTTTTATTTTATCGACCTTAAATTTCGATGAAAAATTATAAGCTTTTTTAATATTTGAATTTGCTTTGCTCCAAAAATTTGCTCCAAACTTCACCGTCGCAAATCATACTTTTTTTAGAATGAAAAAAGCTTAATTTTTCAAAAGCTTTTTTCATTCTTAAAAATTTACAGACAAATTCATGGAAATGGTTTCAATGCTCAATTTTGTTGAAAATGTCATAAACAAAATTTTAGGACATGGTTCAACTATTTCCAGCAATAAAATCATACTTTTTTTAGAATGAAAAAAGCTTAATTTTTCAAAAGCTTTTTTCATTCTTAAAAATTTACAGACAAATTCATGGAAATGGTTTCAATGCTCAATTTTGTTGAAAATGTCATAAACAAAATTTTAGGACATTGTTCAACTATTTCCAGCAATGAAATCATACTTTTTTAAGAATGAAAAAAGCTTAATTTTTCAAAAGCTTTTTTCATTCTTAAAAATTTACAGACAAATTCATGGAAATGGATTCAATGCTCAATTTAGTTGAAAAATGTCATAAACAAAATTTTAGGACATGGTTCAACTATTTCCAGCAATAAAATCATACTTTTTTTAGAATGAAAAAAGCTTAATTTTTCAAAAGCTTTTTTCATTCTTAAAAATTTACAGACAAATTCATGGAAATGGTTTCAATGCTCAATTTTGTTGAAAATGTCATAAACAAAATTTTAGGACATGGTTCAACTATTTCCAGCAATAAAATCATACTTTTTTTAGAATGAAAAAAGCTTAATTTTTCAAAAGCTTTTTTCATTCTTAAAAATTTACAGACAAATTCATGGAAATGGTTTCAATGCTCAATTTTGTTGAAAATGTCATAAACAAAATTTTAGGACATGGTTCAACTATTTCCAGCAATAAAATCATACTTTTTTTAGAATGAAAAAAGCTTAATTTTTCAAAAGCTTTTTTCATTCTTAAAAATTTACAGACAAATTCATGGAAATGGTTTCAATGCTCAATTTTGTTGAAAATGTCATAAACAAAATTTTAGGACATGGTCCAACTATTTCCAGCAATGAAATCATACTTTTTTAAGAATGAAAAAAGCTTAATTTTTCAAAAGCTTTTTTCATTCTTAAAAATTTACAGACAAATTCATGGAAATGGTTTCAATGCTCAATTTTGTTGAAAATGTCATAAACAAAATTTTAGGACATGGTTCAACTATTTCCAGCAATGAAATCATACTTTTTTAAGAATGAAAAAAGCTTAATTTTTCAAAAGCTTTTTTCATTCTTAAAAATTTACAGACAAATTCATGGAAATGGTTTCAATGCTCAATTTTGTTGAAAATGTCATAAACAAAATTTTAGGACATGGTTCAACTATTTCCAGCAATAAAATCATACTTTTTTTAGAATGAAAAAAGCTTAATTTTTCAAAAGCTTTTTTCATTCTTAAAAATTTACAGACAAATTCATGGAAATGGTTTCAATGCTCAATTTTGTTGAAAATGTCATAAACAAAATTTTAGGACATGGTTCAACTATTTCCAGCAATAAAATCATACTTTTTTTAGAATGAAAAAAGCTTAATTTTTCAAAAGCTTTTTTCATTCTTAAAAATTTACAGACAAATTCATGGAAATGGTTTCAATGCTCAATTTTGTTGAAAATGTCATAAACAAAATTTTAGGACATGGTCCAACTATTTCCAGCAATGAAATCATACTTTTTTAAGAATGAAAAAAGCTTAATTTTTCAAAAGCTTTTTTCATTCTTAAAAATTTACAGACAAATTCATGGAAATGGTTTCAATGCTCAATTTTGTTGAAAATGTCATAAACAAAATTTTAGGACATGGTTCAACTATTTCCAGCAATGAAATCATACTTTTTTAAGAATGAAAAAAGCTTAATTTTTCAAAAGCTTTTTTCATTCTTAAAAATTTACAGACAAATTCATGGAAATGGTTTCAATGCTCAATTTTGTTGAAAATGTCATAAACAAAATTTTAGGACATGGTTCAACTATTTCCAGCAATAAAATCATACTTTTTTTAGAATGAAAAAAGCTTAATTTTTCAAAAGCTTTTTTCATTCTTAAAAATTTACAGACAAATTCATGGAAATGGATTCAATGCTCAATTTTGTTGAAAATGTCATAAACAAAATTTTAGGACATGGTTCAACTATTTCCAGCAATGAAATCATACTTTTTTTAGAATGAAAAAAGCTTAATTTTTCAAAAGCTTTTTTCATTCTTAAAAATTTACAGACAAATTCATGGAAATGGTTTCAATGCTCAATTTTGTTGAAAATGTCATAAACAAAATTTTAGGACATGGTTCAACTATTTCCAGCAATAAAATCATACTTTTTTTAGAATGAAAAAAGCTTAATTTTTCAAAAGCTTTTTTCATTCTTAAAAATTTACAGACAAATTCATGGAAATGGATTCAATGCTCAATTTTGTTGAAAATGTCATAAACAAAATTTTAGGACATGGTCCAACTATTTCCAGCAATAAAATCATACTTTTTTAAGAATGAAAAAAGCTTAATTTTTCAAAAGCTTTTTTCATTCTTAAAAATTTACAGACAAATTCATGGAAATGGTTTCAATGCTCAATTTTGTTGAAAATGTCATAAACAAAATTTTAGGACATGGTTCAACTATTTCCAGCAATAAAATCATACTTTTTTTAGAATGAAAAAAGCTTAATTTTTCAAAAGCTTTTTTCATTCTTAAAAATTTACAGACAAATTCATGGAAATGGATTCAATGCTCAATTTAGTTGAAAAATGTCATAAACAAAATTTTAGGACATGGTCCAACTATTTCCAGCAATAAAATCATACTTTTTTTAGAATGAAAAAAGCTTAATTTTTCAAAAGCTTTTTTCATTCTTAAAAATTTACAGACAAATTCATGGAAATGGATTCAATGAAAACTTTACTTACCAGTACTACCTCAAAAATTCAACGGTAAATTAGTTTTTACACTTTGTAAAAAATGCGCGGAACATCAATTAAAGGATTGTACTCATTCAGATCAAGAGCGTGCATTAACCGGTACATGGATTTCACTTGAAATTAATAAAGCAATAGAATTAGGTTACAAGATTGTTAAAATATATGAAGTTTGGCATTTTGATTAATCTGATGAATACGATGTTGTGAACAAGACTGGTGGAATTTTTACATCGTATGTAAATACATTTTTAATAGGAAAACAAGAAGCAAGTGGTTTTCCAATTCATGTTAAAACAGAGGAAGACAAAATCAATTATGTAAACACTTACTTAGAAAAAGAAGGTATCCAATTGGACATGACGAAAATAGCAAAAAACGATGCACAAAGATTCGTTTTTAAGTTAATGTTAAATTCAATGTGGGGGCGTTTAGGTATGAATATGGATAGAACACAATTTAAAATAATCAATAATCCTACGGATTGGTTTAATATGATTAGTGATGATTAGAGACGACAAAAAATGCAAAATTCGATGCTAAAAAATTTAGTCTGATGATGTGAGAGGTGCAATCTTACTTTTAAATCGCACATTTATACCTAAAAACATACTTTTTTTACAAATTTTAAGTTTTTTCGTGTTATTACGGGCTCTATTAAGCTTTTTTGCATTAAATTTTGCATTTTTTGTCGTCTCTGGTGATGATCAGTTTGTAATAACAAATTTTCAATTTTTTGGTAATAAAGCTGTTCAAGTTTATTACAAAACTCTTGTAAGTGATGAAAGCGATGAGACCTCAGTTACTCACGCTGCTTTCGTGACAGCTCACGCCCGTTTAAAATTATATTCTGAATTAGAAAAACTTGATAAAAGAGTATTGTATTTTGATACGGATTCAATGATATTTACATCTAAACTAAACGAATATATTCCTAAACTAGGAGACTTTTTAGGAGAGCTCACCGATGAAATTGACCAATATGATTATATTACTGAGTTTGTTTCGGCAGGACCAAAAAACTATGGATACGTAACAAAAAAGTTAAAAATGGAATGTAAATGTAAAGGATTTCAGTTCTACGATGAAACACGTGAGAAAATAAACTTTGAGTCAATAAAGAGAATCGTCACGACAAATCAAAAACAAAAAATCGAAGTTGATCAATTAAAGTTAAAGATGGGAAGTTTGTTGTGGCAATGAGAAAAAAATTTATGGATTTGTATATGATAAAAGAATACTTTTAGATGACTTGACTACTCTACCTTTTGGTTTTTAAATTTTTATATAAATAAAATTGTTTAAAAAAAATTTATTTTTATTTTTTTTCAACCAATTAATTAATATCTTTATATTAAATAAATGTCGTCAAAAGTATGGGATATAGAAAACTTTATTTTTAGTTATCCTTTCAATTGTTTTGTAGCAGGACCATCTCAATCAGGAAAAACAAATTTAATATTTGAAATATTAAAAAATTTAAACAATTTAATAAACAAACCAATTGATCGAATTGTATATTGTTATTCGACTTGGCAGTCTTTTTATGACGAAATAAAAAGTTTTGTAGAAAATATTGAGTTTAATGAAGGTATTTACAATATTGATGAGTTTAATTCAAAACAGAATAATCTTTTAATAATGGACGATTTAATAATAGAATGTCAAGACAACGTCTTAATACAGAATCTTTTTACCATCGAATCACATCATAAAAATATAAGTGTATTTTTATTGTCACAAAATTTATTTCCTCAAGGAAAATGTTCAAGAACAATTAGTTTAAATTCACATTATATGATCATTTTTAACAATCCACGAGATAAATCGCAAATTAATGTATTAGCAAGACAAATGTTTCCTTTTAATGTTAATTTTTTTTTAGAGGCCTTTTTAGATGCAATTGCAAGCCAACCACATGGCTATCTTTTTTTAGATCTTAAACAAACAACAATAGATAAAAATCGTGTTCAAACAGGCATCCTACCAAAAGATTTAAAAATTATTTATACTAAAAAATGATATTTATGCTCTTATTTTATTTAAATATGGGATTAATTTCTTCATATTACCTTTTCCCATATCAACACAACGCCTCCTCAATTTTTTTAAGTCAAAACAACAATTATAAAAGTGTTCAAAGTGGTTTCAAAAATAATTAATTTTTGATTTCAATATATTCAAATGGTTATATTCGTTTAAATAACGGTTGTTCATCTGTTTCAGTATTTAAAATTAATAATGATCGATTGTTTGTCGAAGTTTTTTATAATGAGATTTCAAGTCATTACAGTTTGTCTAAATACTCAAATCTTATAAAAGAGTTTCACCGTTTTTTTTAGCAGTTTGGGCATTTCAAATCAGATGGAAAACTCGTTTCGTCAATTCATTTTTGACATCTGAAAATAACTCATTTCAACTTATTATATTGTCTAATTGCGAAAAAAATTACGTTATTTTTAATTACTTTTTTTTAATGAAGGAAACAAACAATTTTGTCGGATATATGGACCAAGAATGTTTTAAAAAAGATTTAATTCGATTAACTAGTGTTCAACTTTTTCAAAACTCTAACATAAATAAAAGAGGAGTATTCGTCTTCAATATTAATAAGCTTTTTGATTGGAATTCAGGCGGGGAAAATAAAATCAAAAAAGAATATTTATTTTTATTTGAATTTTTTATTTTGAATTCCCTATTTTATTCAGGAAAAACAAATTTAATATTTGAAATATTAAAAAATTTAAACAATTTAATAAACAAACCAATTGATCGAATTGTATATTGTTATTCGACTTGGCAGTCTTTTTATGACGAAATAAAAAGTTTTGTAGAAAATATTGAGTTTAATGAAGGTATTTACAATATTGATGAGTTTAATTCAAAACAGAATAATCTTTTAATAATGGACGATTTAATAATAGAATGTCAAGACAACGTCTTAATACAGAATCTTTTTACCATCGAATCACATCATAAAAATATAAGTGTATTTTTATTGTCACAAAATTTATTTCCTCAAGGAAAATGTTCAAGAACAATTAGTTTAAATTCACATTATATGATCATTTTTAACAATCCACGAGATAAATCGCAAATTAATGTATTAGCAAGACAAATGTTTCCTTTTAATGTTAATTTTTTTTTAGAGGCCTTTTTAGATGCAATTGCAAGCCAACCACATGGCTATCTTTTTTTAGATCTTAAACAAACAACAATAGATAAAAATCGTGTTCAAACAGGCATCCTACCAAAAGATTTAAAAATTATTTATACTAAAAAATGATATTTATGCTCTTATTTTATTTAAATATGGGATTAATTTCTTCATATTACCTTTTCCCATATCAACACAACGCCTCCTCAATTTTTTTAAGTCAAAACAACAATTATAAAAGTGTTCAAAGTGGTTTCAAAAATAATTAATTTTTGATTTCAATATATTCAAATGGTTATATTCGTTTAAATAACGGTTGTTCATCTGTTTCAGTATTTAAAATTAATAATGATCGATTGTTTGTCGAAGTTTTTTATAATGAGATTTCAAGTCATTACAGTTTGTCTAAATACTCAAATCTTATAAAAGAGTTTCACCGTTTTTTTTAGCAGTTTGGGCATTTCAAATCAGATGGAAAACTCGTTTCGTCAATTCATTTTTGACATCTGAAAATAACTCATTTCAACTTATTATATTGTCTAATTGCGAAAAAAATTACGTTATTTTTAATTACTTTTTTTTAATGAAGGAAACAAACAATTTTGTCGGATATATGGACCAAGAATGTTTTAAAAAAGATTTAATTCGATTAACTAGTGTTCAACTTTTTCAAAACTCTAACATAAATAAAAGAGGAGTATTCGTCTTCAATATTAATAAGCTTTTTGATTGGAATTCAGGCGGGGAAAATAAAATCAAAAAAGAATATTTATTTTTATTTGAATTTTTTATTTTGAATTCCCTATTTTATTCAGGAAAAACAAATTTAATATTTGAAATATTAAAAAATTTAAACAATTTAATAAACAAACCAATTGATCGAATTGTATATTGTTATTCGACTTGGCAGTCTTTTTATGACGAAATAAAAAGTTTTGTAGAAAATATTGAGTTTAATGAAGGTATTTACAATATTGATGAGTTTAATTCAAAACAGAATAATCTTTTAATAATGGACGATTTAATAATAGAATGTCAAGACAACGTCTTAATACAGAATCTTTTTACCATCGAATCAGAAAAATTTGAAAAAAATCCTTGAATTCTTTTGGATGAATTATTTTATTTTATTTTTTGTTAGGACCTGTAAATAAGAATCCAGATTGTATATTTCAGGTTGTAGACCTATTGGGTCGAAAAACTCAACATCACCATATGAACTCAAAAAAAAGGCTAACCAGTGTTCACCAGGTTGATTACGATTGTGTGTATTAATAATAAAACATGATGGAAAACAAATTTTTATAGGTAACTCATCTCTTGCAAAAACACCAACAAACTTATCTTTTGTATATTTATTATTTCTTAATATTTTGATTAGCTGATATGAATTCATTTTAAAACTATGTCAGACGAAACTACACGATTTAGAGAAATTTCAATAAAAGAGTCGAACTCTTGATAGACAACTAACTGCAGCGCACTTGATGCAGCTTTTGAAAAAGTCATATGTATACTTATATTTCCTGTTTTAAGTAAATTAAAATGTTCACCACTACACAAGTCTGGCGAGAGATCATAAACAAACACTGTATATCCATTTTTAAAGTCTTCACGTGAGATATTATTCCCTGTTATAAAGACAGGTTTATCAATGTTATCAAAAAGTGTATTATATGCTCTTAAATAGTTGTTATTTGAAAAGTTTAATTTTAATTCTGAACCATATGTAATACTTTGACCATCAATTTTAACATCGACTGAACTAAGATCAAAATTTTGAAAGTTAAAAGGATTTTTTAATGGATCACCTGTATGACTAGTGTTTTCAACAAGACCAAACACAATTCGATTTGGTAGAATTTTACCAGGAAAGCTTGTCGAAAAACTAACTAGTCCTTGTGAAATAATTGAATTTTCAACAATAACTCGTTTAATAGGATATTTTGCATTTGATTTTTCTAATGCTAAATTATGTGCAATCATTACTGAAGGTGAAATTCTAACTTTTCGAATAATTAATTTAGCCTCATTAATTTTAATTGAATATCTCCCTTTTGATGTATTAAACATTAAACAAAAAGCATTTTCGTTTCTTAATATTTTGATTGAAATATCAACACCATTTAGTAGAAATTTGTCTGTATTAAAAATGTCACAGTGAATCTTAGTTAATAATTCAAGATTTCCATTTGAGTCTAATACTATTTTTCTTCGCTTTATCAACCCTGTATTAACTTTAACAGTTGTTGTTTGTCATTTTCAGTTTTTATTTGATTAAATTCAATGTTTTCAATTTCAGATGCGTCATCTTTGTAAAACATACCTGATTGAAGATACGAATTTTTGGCATCTTCACCATGGTTCAATAAATCATTAAGGTAAGCCTTGTAAGCGTAACTATTATTCGTAGGTTCGACACTATTTCCATTTAATTTAACTTCAACTTGTCTGAATAGGGAGCTTGCAAAGTTATTTATTGGACCAACTTTATCTAATTGACTTATAGTTAAACCTGCATCATTTACAATTGAAACGTTTAAATATAGTTGAGTTCTATTAAGATGGATGTAGTTTGATGTTCCAGCAATATAAAAGTCGATTGACTTATCGATTAATGAAATTGGTGAATGTTCAGTCCAAATGCCTGATTCAATTGAGGTGTTTGTTGCTGGTAAAAGAAAAAGGTCGAGTTCAGACTTAACACATTCAGGTGAATTTTTATAAAATGACATATCCAAAAATATCTAATTGTCTTTTTTTGCTTTTATTATTTGATTTTAAAATTTTTTTCTTTAAATTTCGTCTCTTTTTATAGCCTCTTCCGGACTGATTTATTCTATTCAAGCTATCTTCTATATTTCTTTTTGGCACTTTCCTCAACATTTACACCATCCATAGCATCATTTGTTATATTAGCAACGTTACGGACTACTTCTTTTCCTATTTTTTTAGCTACGGGGACTGCATGTTCCTTTAATAAAGGGAGGAACCATGTAAAAAATCTTCGAAAAGCACCTCCTAAACCGAATCCTTTTTTAAATGCTGCTCCATGAAAATAATAACCTTGTGATCGTTGTAAATATTTTGAGTTAAAGTCCATATCTAATCGGTCTAAAATGAAGTTTGACAATTACTTTGCCTTCTAAAAAATGAACATGATCTCCTGTGTCGCTGCGTATATCAATATTTATACTGTTTATATGATTTTGATTAACAGGAACATAATGAGGATTTTCATATTTAACTGAGACAAGAGAATTATAGTTATTAGAAACTACAACTGTTCTTAGTAATTGAGCCTTGGTGTCACCATAAACTGAAAATCAATTATATCACAGTAAACATACAAAGCCTCTAACGATATGTAAATTTGTTAAATCAATAATGAAGGGGGTGTTTTAGGACTATACCAATCATGTATTAAATTAAAAAGACCTTTGAAAGCGCCTACAAATTTGAAATATGAATTTTCAGGACACTGAAAAGTTAATAATGAATATTTGAAAATCAATTAAGGTAAATTTATTGATTTCTTTAGAATTTCTTGTTCTTGATAAATTTTGTCAGGTGTGGCTCCTGTGCTTTCTAATAAACTCTTTAGTTAATCAAGTGAATAGATTTCTAATTCTTTGTTGATTGAAATTAAAAATGTTTGAAACATAATCACCATCTTTAGCTTTAATATTTATTCTAGCAACTTCTTTTCCATGGTGATACTCAAGAATTCCTAAATCAATACTCCATGTTTGACGAAATATCATTTCAACTAATCCAACTTCGTATGGAACATCAAACATTAGAGCAATAGGTAACTGTGTTCGAAAATTTGTTAATGAATTATCAGGAAAAAACTTCATTGAAGAGTTACTCGGTAAGGTAATATAAAAACTCATTTTTTAAAATTGATTTTTAAAAGATAATTTATTTGAAAAATAATTATTTTAATCAAATTTATCTGCGAGGAACGAGCATTTTAGAGAGACACGACGCATTAGAGAAACTAATACTGCGAGAATGAAATCTCTAATTTCTTGACCCAAATTGAGAGGCTTGTATACATATTATAATAAAAGGACTACTTTAATCAATTTTAATTTTCAACTATCACCGAATAATTTTAATCAATAAAAACTAATTTAACTATTTAGTGTAGCCAGAGGAAAAAATATAGGTTCTTGACAAAATTCAATATTTTTTTATACATGCATGTTATAACGCTAATCAATTTTAATTTTCATTTAACACATAATAATTTTAATCAAAGGAAAACTAACTTAACTATTTAATATAGCAAGAGAAAAAGATATATATTCTTGACACAAAATTGAATAATTATACATGCATGCAGATGCATGTATCAATTATTGTGTTAAATAATAGTAAATGAGACTAGTCGATGGCAAACGTATAATGTCATTAATATGTTTTTCACATGTTGTAGTGTCGATCGAAACAAATCGAACTATTGAAGTTAGCCTAAGGGACTTTTACATTTACAAAATCGATATTTAAGTATATAACGTAACTAAGCCATATTCGGACATATTGAATACCATGACAAAATCAATTACAAGAATATACAAGTCCCTTACTTTTTATAAAGGTAACAAAATTAATGGCTGGGTGGAGTAGTAGCCTTAAAATATAAAAAAATTTCTTTATTCTATCGAAGATTAATTGGGACGTGTATACATGGATGTAAGTTAATGAAAGAAGGGAGTCCCATGTCTAAAAGCCACACTTTCGACAAAGACGAGGTAAACTCCTGAGTTGGAAAATTAAAGGCTCAATGGAAGTTTGTTGTCTAAGATTTAAAAGTTAAACTCCAGTTTAGTATCAACTTTCGTTGAGATAGTGGAGGGAGATCAGTGAAACATTTGATAGATTATTATTTTCTGACCAGATTAAAGCAACTTTTTTATAAGTTTTAACAAAGACGAGGTAAACTCCTGAGTTGGAAAATTAAAGGCTCCTTAAGTTTCGGATTTTTATTAACTAGGGTTTCGTAATTACTAAGATTTAGTTTGGTTAACATAAAGGTTAACTAAAAACATGTTAAAAGTTAACCAATTTGGTTAACTAATATTTTGCTAACCACATGTTCGTTAGTGGTTAACTAATTGGTTAACTAGAATCTTTAATTCAAAAAAGAAAAATTTTGTTGGATAGGTTATAGATCACTCTCAACGTTGTCTGTTGAGCTAAAACTAAGATCCGCCTCAACTTCACTATCTGTTAAGCTTTAAGACCATAAAGACTAGTTTATGTTTCATTCAAAAAAATTTAAAAAAATTATTTAAGCTTAGGTAATTTGAAAAAAAATCAAATACGATTAACACGGTTAGCATTATTTAGCCGATTTAGTGGACACTTGTTAACGGTTAACAGTTTTCGGTACTTCCAGCTAACCGTTAACTTAGCATTAGTAAAAATAGTTAACGGTTACGAATCCCGATTATTAACAGGGTAAAACGAGCTTAAAAAAATTACATGTGGGCTTCTAGAAGTTAGGATGGGTTAACGAAAAAAAAACATTATTTGAACGAAGTAGGGCCATGCCTTCAGAAAAAAAGAAGGGCCATGCCTTCAGAAAAAAAAGAAGGGCAATGCCTTCAGAAAAAAAAGAAGGTCCATGCCTTCACAACTTGTAACACGTTGTAAGAGTGACGGCACGTTACTCGGTTATTTAACCCCACGGTTCTGTATCTTAGACTTTTTGAAGTTCATTTTCATAAAAGACGCCCTCTATTAATTGACCATTTAAGGCTTTAATTTCATAGACAACAGGATATCTAAATAATATTTTAGCTATAACAAAAATTTCAGATGTCCAATTAGGTGTATAACCTTTATCAAATATGGTTTTATATTTAGCTATTCGCACTTTATCATCTATTTAAAAATTTATATCAATTGAATTCAAATTATCCTTTCCATAAAGATTTAGAAAAACTTTTTTTTCTTTTTTTGTATTGACTTCAATTGGTTTCATTTTTATTGATCGATGGGAATGTATTATTGTATGATTTAATTAGGTCAGGAAGGAACATTTACATATTTATATGTATTATTTCTTGAAAAATATCTCCACATTTTTTCTTTTATTGTCCTATAAAATCTCTCCATGACACATGCCTTCATTTCAGAGTTCACATAATAAAGACTTATATTCATGGTGTTTAAAAATTTTTTTGAAAATTGAATTAAAAAATTCTTTTCGTTGATCAGTTTGTATTTTAGTTGTTTTCCTCTCATTAAATATAATTTTAAAACAATTAAGAATAGAAATTGCCGATTTGTTCTTGATTGGAATAGCCCAAGCGTATTTACTAAAATATGGTAATAGTTTAAAATAGCAAGTGTTAGAATAAATTATTCAAAATAGCCACTGTTCAATTAAAACTATTCAAAATAGCAATGATCAAAATAAATTAACATAAGAGCAAATTGACAATAAATCAATCAAAATAGCAAAAAAAAAAAGCGACAGAAAAAAAATACAAGTTTTTAATTTATTAAGCTTCTAAAATTTACGATTAATGACAAATCATAAAAAATCTTCAAGTTGATCGCTGGTATCATCTATCAATTGAAAGTATTGACCATGGAAGAACAGTTGAGGATAGTCTTTCTGAGAATGTGTGGCAAATCCAAAGGCATCAACATCAAGATTTGTTAATTATTCGAACCGGTGATGGGCAATGATCATATTTTTTGATCATGATCGATAGAAGAACCGATGATCGGGACAATTAGAAATAATAAAAAAGTGATCCTCCCGGTTTCTAATTATAAGAATTCCAAGCTGATTAATCTGAACCTTTGGATCAATCGATCATGATCTAAAAACACGATCACTCTTTAATTATAATTTAACAATAAAAAAAACATTTCAATTAGCGCATATTTAAACAGCTATTATGACTTTGCTATTTTGAATTTTTTTTTTAATTATGCTATTCTGACTTGGCTATTTTAAATCTTTTATTTATGTGTGACTGGCTATTTTGAATAATCTATTTTGAATGTGCGATTTTTTAGTCTGCTATTTTAATATAGAGTCAAAATATCAATACATGTTAAAATATATCTAAACCCATTATTATACTTTTGTCAATGACTTCATATCAACTAAGTCAGCTTGCCATATATGATCAATTTTGAATGAATATACCCGGTTTCTGTGAAACTTCCTTTTAATCGTTTTTATGGACATTTACATCTTTTTGATTATTTAACCAATTTTTGAGTTGCTTATATTTAACAGGTATGTTATTTTGTTTAAGTTGTTTGTAAAAAGAATTGAAACCTGAATATGATGCAGGAATTTTTAGGTGTATAATAAGAATTTTAATAAGAAAACGTGGTAACATTATGAATTAGAAAGTTATCCAATTTAAATTCGACCCTGTTTGCGGTTTATTTTGGTAATAAGATGAATGCTGTAATCGAGTATTTTTTGCAGGTTCAGACTCTATATTTTCTATAATACTATTGTTATAGTGGGTTTCTAGTCCTTTGTTTTTACGTGTTTTGCGTTTTTTAAATTGTTCAAATTCAGATAAAGAATTATTAAATTTCCTTTTTAACGAATCCACACTATTTTCGTTTAGACGCTTTGGACTATTTTTTTTTTTTTAATTTTTTAAGAACTTCTAGATTTATATCTTTTTTTCAAGTCATTGATGTCGTTACTTCGAACAATTTTCTGGAAACCTTTTTCTAAAGATGTATAAAGCTCTTTATATAGTCGTTTCTGAGTTTGACTAGGTTCACTTTCATTTTCATTTTTGTTTAATAAAATTAGGTTCTTCGATTTCCATTTGATCAATTTTGTTCGGTAAGTTTATTTCATTTGGTAATTCACTTTTTTGCAAATCATTATTTGAATTTTCTAAATAATCAAATTTATTAACTACATTTGATTCATATATCACTGGTAACTGTCTTTCAGGGTTCTTTCTTAGAATTGATCGTGTTAAAAGGTCGTTATAAAACTTTTATTTTTACATCTGTTGGAAGAATTGAATTATTTAAAACATTTTGATCATTTTCATTGTTTTTTAGAAAATTTTTTTCAAAAGGAAACAACCATCCATTTTTGTGCATACTTCATTCTTTACTTTTGAGGTTTCCAACTAATTGTACAATGAACACTTGCTACAGTAGGCAGTAAAATTTCAAGAAATCCACCTTTTTGAATTAAATATTTTTTCTTTTTTAGACTTGATTTTTTTTACTAACTTCCTTAAAATGTTTTTGTAATTTTTGAGGTTCTGAAAAGATTGCTGACTTATATTTATATTACCATGAAGTAAATTTAAAACAATTTCGCAAAGTGAAAATATTTGTTCTTTGTTTGATGATTGAATAATTTTTTTTTCTCAGGCGTTTTATTTGATATTGTCAGGAGTTTAAGGTAATTTTTCTGTTTTAAAAACACGATTCATTTTTTTTTAGAGAAAATTTTCATTCAAGAGGGAATTATTTATAGGGAAAATAAATAAAAGTTTTTTTTTTTCGATTTTAAAAAATTTTATTTTAATTAAAAAAGTTATTCATTAATTTCAACATTTAATTCTTTTAATTTTGTAATTAAGTCGGACTTTTTACTAATTGGAACAACCCATGAATTTTTGATTTTTCAAACCACCAAGACTTGATTGCTTGTTTTATGTCGAATGAATACTTAAAATTGACAAAAATTTCATTTTTTTTGATTGTCATTTGAACCGAAACGGTTTTGTTCACATTCATCACTATCATTTGATTTTAATTTCTTATTTTTCCTTGCACCATCATTATCTTCCGATTCACTAGACGATTCCTCATTAATGGTCTTTTTAGAATTGGATTTATTGAAATCAGTATTCTGAATGAAGTCATCCTCGTCATCAGAATCATTTCCAACAATATTAATAGAAGCTTGGTCAGTGAATTTAGTTAACTTGTTCATATATTTTTGATACTCTTCGATTGAGATTTCCCATTCTGAATTCTCAGGTTTGTATTTTTTGTCTTTTAAGTCGAACATTATACTTTTAAACTCATCCGAAAGACGACATTGAACATAAAATTTTTGATTTGTTTTACGAATATTGATTTTATACATTCTGAAAAAAAATTAATTAATATTTTAGAAATATTATAAATAAAATTAAAAAAATTACTTGTTTTTGTTATTCTTTTGTTTTTTGAAATTGATATTTTTTATAGAAATTTTTTGAAAATGAAAAAAGTTTTTTTTAAATCTCACATTTATAAATACCTAAAAAAAAATTTCAAAAGATAAATAAACAGATAAAGACAATTGAAGTACAGATAAAAACGTGTTTTTTATAATTTTAATTTTTATCTATTTATTTTAATTATCTGTACAATTTTCAAGTATTTTCCATGCTAAACAAAGACCATGTCCAAATTTTTTATTTGGATTCTCGATTAAAGAGTTTAATTTTTTCCATTGTATTAGTGCTCATTATGTGGCACATCAATCTCACAAATTACTATCGTTTTAACCATTTTTGTAAAGATTTATTAATTTTTTGGAATTCATTAATTGATTCAATTAATCGACAATACTCTTGAAAAATACAGTAATTTTCTTGCTTTTAAATAATCTAGTCTGGTTTCGGTTCCATTTTGATCTATTAATAGAGAAAAATTAACTTCGTTTTTGCCGTTTAATTCCATTAGGATATCGTATTGGTTTTTGACATTTAAAGATTTGTTCTCTCCATTTATAGTATTCTGGTTGTATTTGATTATTGATTAAATGAAATTCAGATTGTTGTGAATTTTGACAATTATAACTCCACCATAAGTGATTGTGGATTCCCTTTTAGACTAAAATGTGCCCATATTTAATATTTGAAACATACGACCAAACTTTCGAACCTTGCCAGAAGTTTTCGAAAATTACATTTCCTGGATTATTGTTAATTTCGAAACCATCAGTTTTTAGGTAATATGGACTTAATGTATAATATTCTGAACCATTCTTGTGATTTTGATTATGCCATGTAAGAACATTTACAAAGACTTCTGTATCAGTATCTTTTTGGAACTTTACTTGAAATTGAATTTATTCTTTTTGTTTTTAATCATTTTTTATAAGTTTGTTGTGTTGTATAAACAAAATAAAGTCTTTTTTAATTATAAATTGATTTTGAAAAAATTTTATTAATAATTTTTTTTAATTAGCGTTTAAACATGTACAGCTTATCAATAACTACTTTAGTCTTATCAATTAACCCTTGAGGCTTATCTATTAGCACTTGACGCTTATCACCTCATTAATTATGCGAGAAACTCTACCCCTTACTACTAATTTCATGAAACATTTCACGAAAACGTTTATCGATAAATAAAGATAAGGTTTGGGCATTAAAGGTAAAGTCTTTTTTACAGCCTTCGGTTAAAGCGAATGATTTAGCTTTTTCTAAACAATTCTGGGAACTCTTCCGTAAAATGTTATTCGTTTGGATGATCCCTTAGAGTCTTTCAAAATAACACTAAAATCATCTTCATCAACAATTGTATTGACCCAAAGGTGACATTGTTGAATACACATCAAACGAAGCTTTGTCATACAATCTCTCGTATAATCATAGGATAAGTTCATCAATCTCAATAAAGATAAATAATAACACTTAGCACTTTAAAGTTAATCGAATCAAAATCGGTCAAACCATCGATAAATATACTTATAAAATCCGAAATAGTATCGAGTGTGAAGTACTTAGCAATAATTCCCAAGTCGGCTACCATTTCCTGAATCACTTTTCTGAGTGCTAGCATCTTTTTTTTCTATTTCTGTTTGAACACATAGAGTTGACTTGTTATTTCCGTAGTTTATTAGGCTAAATCGTTAAAATCTTCAATAAGATCTTCATGTTGAATGCTCATATGATTTTCTGAGTCGTCATTTAGCTGAGCCGCAGGTTGAGATACTAATTTGGCCACCCTCCGATTAGTAACAGATCGGTTAGTTATAGTTGTTAGCTTTACTCTTCCCATTGTTTCGAAATAAGTGAGTATAGTTTAGATCTAAATATATCAAAAAGTAAATATGATATTAACAAACCCCCACCTACTTGTATAGAGGACAGTCTGAACTACATTTAAAAAAAAAAAAATTTTCGATTTTATCGATTCATGAGGGAGGAATAAAGCCGTCAAAATTGATGAACTTTCAAAAATTTACAATTATTTGTTTAAAAAAAAAGTTTTGTTTTGATGTGGATTGAGAGAGAAAAAAGCAATTTTTTTTAATCAAAGTATATATTATTTTTAATCAAAGTATAAAAAGGTAAAAAAAAAATTGGTTCAAATTTTTTTTGTATTTTTTATAAAAAATCGTCCAAAAGTCTGAATATTTAATAAAAAATTTAGCATAAAATTTGGAATAAAAATACTCATCCGATACAAAAAACTAATCGAAAATTTGAACTTATCATAAAAAACTACCCTAAGTAAAACATGTAAAAATAAAAAAATTTCTTGGTTGCTTATCACGGTTTATGATCTGGGGCACCTTAAACCAGACTGGTGGAAAGAAGTGGGAAAATATAGAAAAGCACCAAAAGAAACAACTTACAGATGCCGAGCTTGCGCAAGAAGTCTAAATGAAGGGGTTTACAACGTGTGGAATTGACAAACTCAACCATATCTAAGTTGTTTTATCAGTAAAAGTCAAAAATATGAACGCATTTTCAACCATTCTACGAACATCAAATCTCTGGGTTAAAATAAGTGCAATCGGTCCAGAAAATATGTCGGCAAAACTGCTAAAATCTTCGCGCCTAGAAATTGCAGATATTTTAGTTGAGTTTTTTTTTAACAACTATCTCAAACAGTCATTCGTTCCGAGCCAATGGAAACTCGCTAACATTACTCCGATCCCAAAAGATCTTGGCGACTATAGACCGATTAATGTCACATCTATTCTATCAAAAGTATTTGAAAGAATAATCTGTCGGTTTATACTCGAAACAACAAATCGAATATGGAAAACGAATAAACAAACATGGATTCCTACCAGGAAAATCAACAATGGATGCCATAATAAAATTAATTGACGACTGGAGTATGGCTATTGACAAAAAGAAATCTTTTCTAGCTATTTTTTTTGATTTTGCCCAAAGCATTTGACCTTGTGGACCATGAGAAACTGCTTAAAAAATTACGAAAGTTACTATCCGAATGGCTGGTATCATGGATAGCTTCATACCTTACTAACGGTAATCAACGAGTCTACCCGAATGGAACTGGAAACAGAATGGAAACAAGTTGAGGCCGGGGTTATCCAAGGGAGTGTCCCTCGGACCGACACTTTTTATTTTGTTTATCTCAGATATAAACGAATACCTCCCGAAAGAAGCCAATATTGAAAAATTCGCTGATGACATCCTAAGTCACATAATTGGAAGAGCCTGCAGCGAACTACCACAAGAAATTATACAAAAATGAACTCCTTTTATAATTTCTGAAATTGACTGAACACAACCAAATGTAAAATTGTCTGGAAAAGACTCAGATACACACCAAGCATTCGCCTAAATGACACAGAACTACAAGTCGTAGAATGGTATCAATACCTAGGTATCGAAATTAACAAAAAGACTTGACTGGAGTCAGCAGTGGGAGCATATCGAAAAGAACACGAGTCACGCCCCAATCTTGATAAAACAACTCAAACGGCTTGGAATTAGTAAAGAAATTTTGGTGACTGTCTATAAAAGCTTAGTCATAAGCCACCTTGATTACAACAGCCCGGTTCTCTCTATGGAAGTAAAGGAATCAAAACAGAAATCGGCGATCTGCAGAAGCGAATCCTGAGAATCATAGGTATCAACAAAAACAAAGCACTTAATAATGTTGTAGTCCTCATTATGACGTGTTGTTTTAATTTATACACCGTTCAGTCGTATACACTTTGTATTATGGTTATGCCGTTGTTGTTAGCATACCAACAGAAACAACCTGTTTTGATTGGTATCATTCACAGTGCTTATAGTATTGTATAAAATCTTCAAAAAGGGGAGGCACTCCAGGCCGAGCTCCAACTCAAACAGCCTTTAACGTTTATAAGACCATGCAACTTGATTCATCACGGAACAATTCGACCGTGGCAGGGTACAAGTGGAAGTCACATGGTAAACAAATCAATCAAGGTTCCAGACATGTTCAGAGAAGGAATGGACCTTACCTCATGGTTGATACAATTAGAAATTTATCTGAGATATTTTGACAAGTCTGAATGGGTCGATATTGCTTTTAGTTATATCGAGAGCAAAATCCTTAGAAGAGTTCAGAATTTAAACAATCTCATACAAAAAAAAGTTTAATTTGATGAATTTGAATCGATTTTAATCGATGCTTTCACAGTGAAACAAAAAGAATTGGAGATCAATTTTGAGATGTTGACACAGTGTAGACAATCACCCAAAGAATCAATCGTATCTTTTGGCGAGTCAGTTAGTCGAATGGTCAAAAAAATCTTTCCAAATGTTAGTGACTCGGAAGACATTGATAAGGTTACGAAAGAAAGATTTGCAGCTGGTCTTTTAAATCAAAGATTGCGTGAAACCGTTCGTTCAAAAATGTTAAAAATGCGAAGCATAAAGAAGGACAAGTCATTCAAATTGCACGATTTTATCAATTATGCCGAGTGTAAATATTCGAGCTTTGAAACAGCGAGTAACAATGATGGTCGTTTTGTATGGAGTGAGAGTGATAATTGTCCTCAACCGAAGAAACTTCAATTTCAAACACAAACAAACCAAAATTACAAACCCAATATGGGGTACAACAAAAATTACGTGAAACTATCGAACAATGGTTTTTCACAAAACAATTTAAATTCAAGTGTTCAATCAACTCCTCAACAACCGCAAATTCAGACACAACAACAGAGTAAGGTGATGTCTGCCAAACAAGTGTTCACAAATATTGTTGAACCAAACAAGCCAATCGAAGGTCAAGCCTTGTTTAACAATACACTCGTCAATTATATGTGTGAAAGTGGTGCGGATTTGTCAAAAATCGACGAGAAAACATTTTTGTTGATAAAACGCCACGATCCAGACACTGTGTTGGAAAGTAGCGAGAATAATTGACTTCTGTGAGTGGAGAAATCAAAGTTTTGGGAACATTGAGTTTAAAACGATGTTTAATTCCACCCGAATTTGATTTGAGGAACACAAAGATATTGGTTACGGAAAATGTCTCTGGTTATCAGTGTTTACTTGGTCGAGATATTATCAAGCGTATTCCAGCCCTAAAACAACAGTTTGATGGAATTCACACTATACTAAAAGAATATTCTTCGGTCGTGATGAAGATATTTAATAGTGAAATGGAAGAACGCAAACTTCGAGCCAATATGCGAAGAACAAGGAAAAAACTAAATATTCACAGTGGAAAATCTGATGAATTAAAAAAATTAGTTGAATTATTGAATGTTAAACACAACCCAACTGAAGATAAATCTTCAATAAATGTGTTTTCGTCAAATGTCGAATTAGTCCAAACAGATTCACAGTGTACTGATGAAATCCAAAGTAAAATTCCTTCAGCAATCTAGGATAAAAAAGTGGTCGAAAAGAAGGTATCATTTATAAACGACAATTCGATTCATATAAATTCAATTGAACTGGTGAATGAAGTTGAAATGGATTTTGAACAAGCCAAACAAGCTATCGAATCCGAATTTCAAAAAATTTCCGCTCATTCCGATTTGAAGCCTGAAGTCAATTACAACTGTGCGTTCAAAATCGATTTTAGAGAGGTTAATCAACGACCGATCCGATGTAAACTCGTCCTCTACCATATAATTTAAAAAAAAAGTTCGACTTGAGATTGATAAGCTCCTCAAAGCGGGAATCATCGGAGAGAGCAAGAGCGAATGGTGTTCACCGATAAGAGTAGTCGACAAACCAGATGGTTCGATACGTCTCACAGTGGACTACAAAGAACTAAATAAAGTTATTAAAGATGACAACTATCCAATTCCATCGATTAGTGACATGTAAAATAAAATCACTGAATCTGATACATTTACAAAAGCCGATTTGAAGTCAGCATTCCATCAAATTCCAGTGCACAGCTCCTGCGTGTTTTCAACGATTTATCGAGAAAACACTTAAAAAATTTATTGACAATGGAACACTTGGTGTTTTTTCGATGATACAATTATTCACTCGAATTCAAAAAAGAATGATCTCAAATCTCACGTTGACACATTGATGGATCTGTTGAATACGTTAGAAGATCGAAGACTAAAAATATCGTACGAAAAGAGTGTACCACTCTCGAACGAGATAAAATTATTAGGTCACATGATTTCGGATCATCAAATTAAACCATATCCAGACCGATCACAGTGTGTTGAACAAAGACCAAAACCAGCCACAGTGAGCGATTTACAATCATGGTTAGGTGCTTCAAATCAGTACAGAAAGTTTATTCCAAAATACGCCGAATTAGCGAAACCTCTTTACGACCTATTGTGTTTAAAAGACGGACCAAAAAATCTTCGTAAAAAGAATGGTGCAGTCAATGGAAAAAAAGTTTTACTCGAATTGAACCCTCAAGCTGAAGAAAATTTTGTAAAACTAAAAGAAACGTTGTGTAGTGACTTAGTTCTTGCTCTTCCTGATTTTAGTAAACCATTCATTCTTAGTACGGATGCTAGTGAAGATGGTTATGGAGCTGTTTTGAAACAAGTTATCGATGGGCAATTAAGACCAATCGCGTACTTTTCGAAAAACTACACACCAACTCAAAAGAAGTATAGTACATCCGAAAAAGAAATGTTGGCTTTGCTAATTGGAATAGAATTCTTCCATCAATTTTTATATGGAATTTATTCACTGCGAAAACGGATCATCTTCCGTTGACATGGCTCTCCAACAAGAAAAATATACAATCTCGACTAGAACGATGGTTCCTGAGACTGAGTATTTATAATTTCGTTATTGAGAACAAGCCGGGTAGAGAAAATGTCGTTCCAGATTGGTTATCAAGACCACCAACAGATCAAATCAAAGAAAATGATTATTTAGACAACGTTGTCGCTGCTGTTACTCAAATGTTTGACGATGAAGAAACACAAGATGATGAATTTGAAGTCGAATCGAGTGCTTTAGATCAAGATGAAAATGCAATCACAATTGCCAACAATCCAAGTTCAGTGAATTTAAACGAATTCCAAAGTTTAAACGACAAACAGTTAAAAGACGAAGATATTCAGTGGATCAAGAATTTAATTCAAACCCACGGTGAAAAGAAACCAAAACTTTCGATATTCGAAAATGTAACTCGTCGAATACTCTTCAAACAATACGACAATTTAATGATCGTCGAAGGTATTTTATACAGAAATAGTGAAAATCGTAATGGATACAAAATCACTCAATTTATTTTGCCAAAACAAATCACTGTGATGATAATTAATTAAGTTCATTCATCGATTTACAATGGTCATTTGGGTAAGTCAAAGACAACTCACAAAATCACCGAAAGTTTTTTATAGACCGTTCTTAAAAGATGAAATTAAAAATTGCATTAAACATTGCGATGTATGTCAAAAAAGCAAGATCACACAACCAAAACGTCTCGCTGAATTAATGTACCTCACTTCAACAAATCCAAATGAGCTTATCACAACTGATCTTGCAGGTCCGTTTAAACTCACAATTCGAGGTAACAAACATATTCAGGTGATTGTCGATCACTTTTCAAAATTGGTTGCATTCTTTGCTCTCAAAAACATAAAAGCCCCACCTGTTGCGAATAACGCCGTGAACGGTTGGTGTTGCAAATATGGTATTCCCGGAGCAATTCTGTCGGACGGAGGGAAGCAATATCAAACAAAGCTGTTGGAGTTAGTGTACGATCATTTAGATAGGCGTTGTGAAGTTCATGGCAATTATTCATAGCATAGCATTTTTTAACATTAAAATTATAAATAAGAAACTTCGTATAGTTTATTTTACAATAAAAAAAACTATACATTTTTAGACAAATTTTGCATATTTTGATGCTTTTTTTTTCCGAAAATGATTGTTTTTTAATCTTATTTAATAATCAAAAATCAATAATCGAAAAAATGTAAATTTTAAAAGACAAAAAAATTTTCAAGAATATCTAAATTTGCAATTTATTTATAATTTTTCTTTTCGAAAAATTCAATTTAAGTTTTTGTATTCCTAGAGGATTTGAATAGGGCCTAAATCTTTAAAAATTCAAAATTTTCTGACTTTTAAAAATCGAGTCACAACTTCAAAGGCCAGCAACTTGGAAATAAAATATAGAAATACTTGCTTTAAAATCGATTTATCAATAATCCTAAACAATGAAAATTTAAGTTTTTGTATTCCTAGAGGATTTGAATGGGGCCTAAATCTTTAAAAATTCAAAATTTTCTGACTTTTAAAAAACGAGTCACAACTTCTAAGGCCAGCAACTTGGAAATAAAATATAGAAATACTTGCTTTAAAATCGATTTATCAGATTTCACTTTTCATTTTCAATTCACTAAGCGCCATCTTTAATTTTTTTTCATAATCGTATATTAAAATTATCTTGAGTATGAATTTTATTTTTTAAATATATTATGAAAAAAACTGAATGGCGCTTAGTGAATTGAAAATGAAAAGTGAAATCTGATATTCTAAATGGCTTGATTGTTCGTCTATTATACACTTTTCAGTCGAACTTTGAAAGTTAATAAAAAAACATGAAAGCTAAAATAAAAAAATATTGCAATCACGATGTTAACAAACAATTTTAAAATTAAAAATTAACTAATTATAATAATTTAGACTTAATTTTTTATGGTAAAATAACGTACCAAAACAGGTTTAAGTATGCCAGGATATTAAAACATGTCTCCAGTAAGTATTGGGGATATGGTCAAATATCTAGCAATAGTTAACAAAGTAAAAAAAATTCAAAAAGTCAAATTTTAAAATTTTAAAACTTGAATTTTTTTGGTAAAATAACTTACCAAAACAGGTTTAAGTATGCCAGGATATTTGAACATGTCTCCAGTAAGTATTGGGGATATGGTCAAATATCTAGCAATAGTTAAAAAAGTAAAAAAAATTCAAAAAGTCAAATTTTAAAATTTTAAAACTTGAATTTTTTTGGTAAAATAACTTCCCAAAACAGGTTAAAGTATGCCAGGATATTTGAACATGTCTCCAGTAAGTATTGGGGATATGGTCAAATATCTAGCAATAGTTAAAAAAGTAAAAAAAATTCAAAAAGTCAAATTTTAAAATTTTAAAACTTGAATTTTTTTGGTAAAATAACTTCCCAAAACAGGTTAAAGTATGCCAGGATATTTGAACATGTCTCCAGTAAGTATTGGGGATATGGTCAAATATCTAGCAATAGTTAAAAAAGTAAAAAAAATTCAAAAAGTCAAATTTTAAAATTTTAAAACTTGAATTTTTTTGGTAAAATAACTTCCCAAAACAGGTTAAAGTATGCCAGGATATTTGAACATGTCTCCAGTAAGTATTGGGGATATGGTCAAATATCTAGCAATAGTTAACAAAGTAAAAAAAATTCAAAAAGTCAAATTTTAAAATTTTAAAACTTGAATTTTTTTGGTAAAATAACTTACCAAAACAGGTTTAAGTATGCCAGGATATTTGAACATGTCTCCAGTAAGTATTGGGGATATGGTCAAATATCTAGCAATAGTTAAAAAAGTAAAAAAAATTCAAAAAGTCAAATTTTAAAATTTTAAAACTTGAATTTTTTTGGTAAAATAACTTACCAAAACAGGTTAAAGTATGCCAGGATATTTGAACATGTCTCCAGTAAGTATTGGGGATATGGTCAAATATCTAGCAATAGTTAACAAAGTAAAAAAAATTCAAAAAGTCAAATTTTAAAATTTTAAAACTTGAATTTTTTTGGTAAAATAACTTACCAAAACAGGTTAAAGTATGCCAGGATATTTGAACATGTCTCCAGTAAGTATTGGGGATATGGTCAAATATCTAGCAATAGTTAAAAAAGTAAAAAAAATTCAAAAAGTCAAATTTTAAAATTTTAAAACTTGAATTTTTGAATTTTTTTGGTAAAATAACTTACCAAAACAGGTTTAAGTATGCCAGGATATTTGAACATGTCTCCAGTAAGTATTGGGGATATGGTCAAATATCTAGCAATAGTTAAAAAAGTAAAAAAAATTCAAAAAGTCAAATTTTAAAATTTTAAAACTTGAATTTTTGAATTTTTTTGGTAAAATAACTTCCCAAAACAGGTTAAAGTATGCCAGGATATTTGAACATGTCTCCAGTAAGTATTGGGGATATGGTCAAATATCTAGCAATAGTTAAAAAAGTAAAAAAAATTCAAAAAGTCAAATTTTAAAATTTTAAAACTTGAATTTTTTTGGTAAAATAACTTACCAAAACAGGTTAAAGTATGCCAGGATATTTGAACATGTCTCCAGTAAGTATTGGGGATATGGTCAAATATCTAGCAATAGTTAACAAAGTAAAAAAAATTCAAAAAGTCAAATTTTAAAATTTTAAAACTTGAATTTTTTTGGTAAAATGACTTACCAAAACAGGTTTAAGTATGCCAGGATATTTGAACATGTCTCCAGCAAGTATTTGGGATATGGTCAAATATCTAGCAATAGTTAAAAAAGTAAAAAAAATTCAAAAAGTCAAATTTTAAAATTTTAAAACTTGAATTTTTTTGGTAAAATAACTTACCAAAACAGGTTAAAGTATGCCAGGATATTTGAACATGTCTCCAGTAAGTATTGGGGATATGGTCAAATATCTAGCAATAGTTAACAAAGTAAAAAAAATTCAAAAAGTCAAATTTTAAAATTTTAAAACTTGAATTTTTTTGGTAAAATAACTTACCAAAACAGGTTTAAGTATGCCAGGATATTTTAACATGTCTCCAGTAAGTATTTGGGATATGGTCAAATATCTAGCAATAGTTAAAAAAGTAAAAAAAATTCAAAAAGTCAAATTTTAAAATTTTAAAACTTGAATTTTTTTGGTAAAATAACTTACCAAAACAGGTTTAAGTATGCCAGGATATTTGAACATGTCTCCAGTAAGTATTGGGGATATGGTCAAATATCTAGCAATAGTTAACAAAGTAAAAAAAATTCAAAAAGTCAAATTTTAAAATTTTAAAACTTGAATTTTTTTGGTAAAATAACTTACCAAAACAGGTTAAAGTATGCCAGGATATTTGAACATGTCTCCAGTAAGTATTGGGGATATGGTCAAATATCTAGCAATAGTTAAAAAAGTAAAAAAAATTCAAAAAGTCAAATTTTAAAATTTTAAAACTTGAATTTTTGAATTTTTTTGGTAAAATAACTTCCCAAAACTGGTTAAAGTATGCCAGGATATTTGAACATGTCTCCAGTAAGTATTGGGGATATGGTCAAATATCTAGCAATAGTTAAAAAAGTAAAAAAAATTCAAAAAGTCAAATTTTAAAATTTTAAAACTTGAATTTTTTTGGTAAAATAACTTCCCAAAACTGGTTAAAGTATGCCAGGATATTTGAACATGTCTCCAGTAAGTATTGGGGATATGGTCAAATATCTAGCAATAGTTAAAAAAGTAAAAAAAATTCAAAAAGTCAAATTTTAAAATTTTAAAACTTGAATTTTTTTGGTAAAATAACTTACCAAAACAGGTTAAAGTATGCCAGGATATTTGAACATGTCTCCAGTAAGTATTGGGGATATGGTCAAATATCTAGCAATAGTTAACAAAGTAAAAAAAATTCAAAAAGTCAAATTTTAAAATTTTAAAACTTGAATTTTTATGGTAAAATAACTTACCAAAACAGGTTTAAGTATGCCAGGATATTTTAACATGTCTCCAGTAAGTATTTGGGATATGGTCAAATATCTAGCAATAGTTAAAAAAGTAAAAAAAATTCAAAAAGTCAAATTTTAAAATTTTAAAACTTGAATTTTTTTGGTAAAATAACTTACCAAAACAGGTTTAAGTATGCCAGGATATTTGAACATGTCTCCAGCAAGTATTGGGGATATGGTAAAATATCTAGCAATAGTTAAAAAAGTAAAAAAAATTCAAAAAGTCAAATTTTAAAATTTTAAAACTTGAATTTTTGAATTTTTTTGGTAAAATAACTTCCCAAAACAGGTTTAAGTATGCCAGGATATTTGGACATGTCTCCAGCAAGTATTGGGGATATGGTAAAATATCTAGCAATAGTTAAAAAAGTAAAAAAAATTCAAAAAGTCAAATTTTAAAATTTTAAAACTTGAATTTTTTTGGTAAAATAACTTCCCAAAACAGGTTAAAGTATGCCAGGATATTTGAACATGTCTCCAGTAAGTATTGGGGATATGGTCTAATATCTAGCAATAGTTAAAAAAGTAAAAAAAATTCAAAAAGTCAAATTTTAAAATTTTAAAACTTGAATTTTTTTGGTAAAATAACTTACCAAAACAGGTTAAAGTATGCCAGGATATTTGAACATGTCTCCAGTAAGTATTGGGGATATGGTCAAATATCTAGCAATAGTTAAAAAAGTAAAAAAAATTCAAAAAGTCAAATTTTAAAATTTTAAAACTTGAATTTTTGAATTTTTTTGGTAAAATAACTTCCCAAAACAGGTTAAAGTATGCCAGGATATTTGAACATGTCTCCAGTAAGTATTGGGGATATGGTCAAATATCTAGCAATAGTTAACAAAGTAAAAAAAATTCAAAAAGTCAAATTTTAAAATTTTAAAACTTGAATTTTTTTGGTAAAATAACTTACCTAAACAGGTTAAAGTATGCCAGGATATTTGAACATGTCTCCAGTAAGTATTGGGGATATGGTCAAATATCTAGCAATAGTTAAAAAAGTAAAAAAAATTCAAAAAGTCAAATTTTAAAATTTTAAAACTTGAATTTTTTTGGTAAAATAACTTACCAAAACAGGTTAAAGTATGCCAGGATATTTGAACATGTCTCCAGTAAGTATTGGGGATATGGTCAAATATCTAGCAATAGTTAAAAAAGTAAAAAAAATTCAAAAAGTCAAATTTTAAAATTTTAAAACTTGAATTTTTGAATTTTTTTGGTAAAATAACTTCCCAAAACTGGTTAAAGTATGCCAGGATATTTGAACATGTCTCCAGTAAGTATTGGGGATATGGTCAAATATCTAGCAATAGTTAAAAAAGTAAAAAAAATTCAAAAAGTCAAATTTTAAAATTTTAAAACTTGAATTTTTTTGGTAAAATAACTTACCAAAACAGGTTAAAGTATGCCAGGATATTTGAACATGTCTCCAGTAAGTATTGGGGATATGGTCAAATATCTAGCAATAGTTAAAAAAGTAAAAAAATTCAAAAAGTCAAATTTTAAAATTTTAAAACTTGAATTTTTTTGGTAAAATAACTTACCAAAACAGGTTAAAGTATGCCAGGATATTTGAACATGTCTCCAGTAAGTATTGGGGATATGGTCAAATATCTAGCAATAGTTAACAAAGTAAAAAAAATTCAAAAAGTCAAATTTTAAAATTTTAAAACTTGAATTTTTTTGGTAAAATGACTTACCAAAACAGGTTTAAGTATGCCAGGATATTTGAACATGTCTCCAGCAAGTATTTGGGATATGGTCAAATATCTAGCAATAGTTAAAAAAGTAAAAAAAATTCAAAAAGTCAAATTTTAAAATTTTAAAACTTGAATTTTTTTGGTAAAATAACTTACCAAAACAGGTTAAAGTATGCCAGGATATTTGAACATGTCTCCAGTAAGTATTGGGGATATGGTCAAATATCTAGCAATAGTTAACAAAGTAAAAAAAATTCAAAAAGTCAAATTTTAAAATTTTAAAACTTGAATTTTTTTGATAAAATAACGTATTAAAACAGGTTTAAGTATGCCAGGATATTTGAACATGTCTCCAGTAAGTATTGGGGATATGGTCAAATATCTAGCAATAGTTAAAAAAGTAAAAAAAATTCAAAAAGTCAAATTTTAAAATTTTAAAACTTGAATTTTTTTGATAAAATAACGTATTAAAACAGGTTTAAGTATGCCAGGATATTTGAACATGTCTCCAGTAAGTATTGGGGATATGGTCAAATATCTAGCAATAGTTAAAAAAGTAAAAAAAATTCAAAAAGTCAAATTTTAAAATTTTAAAACTTGAATTTTTTTGGTAAAATAACTTACCAAAACAGGTTAAAGTATGCCAGGATATTTGAACATGTCTCCAGTAAGTATTGGGGATATGGTCAAATATCTAGCAATAGTTAAAAAAACAAGTAAAAAAATTCCAAAAAAGTCAAATTTTAAAATTTTAAAACTTGAATTTTTTGAATTTTTTTGGTTTTTACCAAAACAGGTTTAAGTATGCCAGGATATTTGAACAAGTCTACAGTAAGTATTGGAGACATGTTCAAATATCCTGGCATACTTAACACTGTTTTTGTACGTTATTTTACCCAAAAAAAAATCAAAAACTCAAGTTATAAAATTTTAAAATTTGCTTTTTGAATTTTTTTTTACTTTTTTAACTATTGCTAGATATTTGACCATATCCCCAATACTTGCTGGAGACATGTTCAAATATCCTGGCATACTTTAACCTGTTTTGGTAAAGTCATTTAACCAAAAAAAATATTCAAGTTTTAAAATTTTAAAATTTGACTTTTTGAATTTTTTTTACTTTTTTAACTATTGCTAGATATTTGACCATATCCCCAATACTTACTGGAGACATGTTCAAATATCCTGGCATACTTTAACCTGTTTTGGTAAGTTATTTTACCAAAAAAATTCAAGTTTTAAAATTTTAAAATTTGACTTTTTGAATTTTTTTTACTTTTTTAACTATTGCTAGATATTTGACCATATCCCCAATACTTACTGGAGACATGTTCAAATATCCTGGCATACTTAAACCTGTTTTGGTAAGTTATTTTACCAAAAAAATTCAAGTTTTAAAATTTTAAAATTTGACTTTTTGAATTTTTTTTACTTTGTTAACTATTGCTAGATATTTGACCATATCCCCAATACTTACTGGAGACATGTTCAAATATCCTGGCATACTTTAACCTGTTTTGGTAAGTTATTTTACCAAAAAAATTCAAGTTTTAAAATTTTAAAATTTGACTTTTTGAATTTTTTTTACTTTTTTAACTATTGCTAGATATTTGACCATATCCCAAATACTTGCTGGAGACATGTTCAAATATCCTGGCATACTTAAACCTGTTTTGGTAAGTCATTTTACCAAAAAAATTCAAGTTTTAAAATTTTAAAATTTGACTTTTTGAATTTTTTTTACTTTGTTAACTATTGCTAGATATTTGACCATATCCCCAATACTTACTGGAGACATGTTCAAATATCCTGGCATACTTTAACCTGTTTTGGTAAGTTATTTTACCAAAAAAATTCAAGTTTTAAAATTTTAAAATTTGACTTTTTGAATTTTTTTTACTTTTTTAACTATTGCTAGATATTTGACCATATCCCCAATACTTACTGGAGACATGTTCAAATATCCTGGCATACTTTAACCTGTTTTGGTAAGTTATTTTACCAAAAAAATTCAAGTTTTAAAATTTTAAAATTTGACTTTTTGAATTTTTTTTACTTTTTTAACTATTGCTAGATATTTGACCATATCCCCAATACTTACTGGAGACATGTTCAAATATCCTGGCATACTTTAACCAGTTTTGGGAAGTTATTTTACCAAAAAAATTCAAAAATTCAAGTTTTAAAATTTTAAAATTTGACTTTTTGAATTTTTTTTACTTTTTTAACTATTGCTAGATATTTGACCATATCCCCAATACTTACTGGAGACATGTTCAAATATCCTGGCATACTTTAACCTGTTTTGGTAAGTTATTTTACCAAAAAAATTCAAGTTTTAAAATTTTAAAATTTGACTTTTTGAATTTTTTTTACTTTTTTAACTATTGCTAGATATTTGACCATATCCCCAATACTTACTGGAGACATGTTCAAATATCCTGGCATACTTTAACCTGTTTAGGTAAGTTATTTTACCAAAAAAATTCAAGTTTTAAAATTTTAAAATTTGACTTTTTGAATTTTTTTTACTTTGTTAACTATTGCTAGATATTTGACCATATCCCCAATACTTACTGGAGACATGTTCAAATATCCTGGCATACTTTAACCTGTTTTGGTAAGTTATTTTACCAAAAAAATTCAAAAATTCAAGTTTTAAAATTTTAAAATTTGACTTTTTGAATTTTTTTTACTTTTTTAACTATTGCTAGATATTTGACCATATCCCCAATACTTACTGGAGACATGTTCAAATATCCTGGCATACTTTAACCTGTTTTGGTAAGTTATTTTACCAAAAAAATTCAAGTTTTAAAATTTTAAAATTTGACTTTTTGAATTTTTTTTACTTTTTTAACTATTGCTAGATATTTGACCATATCCCCAATACTTACTGGAGACATGTTCAAATATCCTGGCATACTTAAACCTGTTTTGGTAAGTTATTTTACCAAAAAAATTCAAGTTTTAAAATTTTAAAATTTGACTTTTTGAATTTTTTTTACTTTTTTAACTATTGCTAGATATTTGACCATATCCCCAATACTTACTGGAGACATGTTCAAATATCCTGGCATACTTTAACCTGTTTTGGGAAGTTATTTTACCAAAAAAATTCAAAAATTCAAGTTTTAAAATTTTAAAATTTGACTTTTTGAATTTTTTTTACTTTTTTAACTATTGCTAGATATTTGACCATATCCCCAATACTTGCTGGAGACATGTTCAAATATCCTGGCATACTTAAACCTGTTTTGGTAAGTTATTTTACCAAAAAAATTCAAGTTTTAAAATTTTAAAATTTGACTTTTTGAATTTTTTTTACTTTTTTAACTATTGCTAGATATTTGACCATATCCCCAATACTTACTGGAGACATGTTCAAATATCCTGGCATACTTAAACCTGTTTTAATACGTTATTTTATCAAAAAAATTCAAGTTTTAAAATTTTAAAATTTGACTTTTTGAATTTTTTTTACTTTTTTAACTATTGCTAGATATTTGACCATATCCCCAATACTTACTGGAGACATGTTCAAATATCCTGGCATACTTAAACCTGTTTTAATACGTTATTTTATCAAAAAAATTCAAGTTTTAAAATTTTAAAATTTGACTTTTTGAATTTTTTTTACTTTTTTAACTATTGCTAGATATTTGACCATATCCCCAATACTTACTGGAGACATGTTCAAATATCCTGGCATACTTTAACCTGTTTTGGTAAGTTATTTTACCAAAAAAATTCAAGTTTTAAAATTTTAAAATTTGACTTTTTGAATTTTTTTTACTTTTTTAACTATTGCTAGATATTTGACCATATCCCCAATACTTACTGGAGACATGTTCAAATATCCTGGCATACTTTAACCTTTTTGGGAAGTTATTTTACCAAAAAAATTCAAAAATTCAAGTTTTAAAAATTTTAAAATTTGACTTTTTGAATTTTTTTTACTTTTTTAACTATTGCTAGATATTTGACCATATCCCCAATACTTACTGGAGACATGTTCAAATATCCTGGCATACTTAAACCTGTTTTGGTAAGTTATTTTACCAAAAAAATTCAAGTTTTAAAATTTTAAAATTTGACTTTTTGAATTTTTTTTACTTTTTTAACTATTGCTAGATATTTGACCATATCCCCAATAATTACTGGAGACATGTTCAAATATCCTGGCATACTTAAACCTGTTTTAATACGTTATTTTATCAAAAAAATTCAAGTTTTAAAATTTTAAAATTTGACTTTTTGAATTTTTTTTACTTTTTTAACTATTGCTAGATATTTGACCATATCCCCAATACTTACTGGAGACATGTTCAAATATCCTGGCATACTTAAACCTGTTTTGGTAAGTTATTTTACCAAAAAAATTCAAGTTTTAAAATTTTAAAATTTGACTTTTTGAATTTTTTTTACTTTTTTAACTATTGCTAGATATTTGACCATATCCCCAATACTTACTGGAGACAGGTTCAAATATCCTGCGGCATACTTTAACCTGTTTTTGGTAAGTTAATTTTACCAAAAAAATTCAAGTTTTAAAACTTTTTAAAATTTGGACTTTTTAAATTTTTTTTACTTTGTTAACTATTGCTAGATATTTGACCATATCCCAAATACTTGCTGGAGACATGTTCAAATATCCTGGCCATACTTAAACCTGTTTCTTGGTAGATCATTGTTTACCAAAAAAAATTCAAAGTTTTTAAAATTTTAAAATTGGCTTTTTGAATTTTTTTTTTTTTTATTTTTTTTTACTTTGTAAACTGATTTGCTAGATATTTGACCATATCCCCACAATTACTTACTGGAGGAACATGTTCAAAATATCCTGGCATACTTTACACCTGTTTTGGTAAGTTATTTTTTACCAAAAAAATGTGCCAAGTTTTTAAAATTTTAAAATTTTGACTTTTTGAATTTTTTTTACTTTTTTAACTATTGCTAGATATTTCGACCATATACCCCAATACTTACTGGAGACATGGTTCAAATATCCTGGCATACATATAACCTGTTTTGGAAGTGATTTTACCAAAAAAATTTTCAAAAAATTCAAGTTTTAAACATTTTAAAATTTGACTTGTTTTGAATTTTTTTTTACTTTTTATAAACTATTGCTAGATATTTGACCATATCCCCAATACTACTGGAGACATGTTCAAATATCCTGGCATACTTTAACCTGTGTTTGGTATAGTTATTTTTACCAAAAAAATTCAAAAATTCAAGTTTTAAAAATTTTAAAATTGGACTTTATTGAATTTTATTTGTACTTTTTTAATAACACAAAAAAAAAAAAAAACTATTGCTAGATGAGATTTGACCCATATCCCCACTACTTACTGGAGGACATGTTCAAAATATCCTGGCATACTTTAAACCTGTTTTTTGGTTAAGTTATTTTACCAAAAAAATTCAAGTTTTAAAATTTTAAAATTCTTGACTTTTTTTGAATTTTTTTTTCTTTGGTTAACTTATTGCTAAGATATTTGACCATAATCCCCAATACTTACTGGAGACATGTTCAAATATCCTGGGCAATACTTTAACCTGTTTTGGTAAGTTATTTTACCAAAAAAATTCAAGATTTTTAAAAATTTTTAAAATTTGACTTTTTGAATTTTTTTTACTTTTTTAAACTATTGCTCAGATCATTTGACCATATCCCCAATACTTGACTGGGAGACATGTTCATAATATCCCTGGCATACTTTAACCTGTTTTGGTAAGTATTTTACAGACAAAAAAATTCAAGTTTTAAACTTTTAAAATTTGGACTTTTTGAATTTTTTTTTACTTTGTAAACCTATTGCTTAGATCACAATTTGACCATAGTCCCCAATACTTACTGGAGACATGTTCAAATATCCTGGCATACTGTTAACCTGTTGTTTTGGGGAAGTTATTCTTACCAAAAAAATTCAAGTTTTAAAAATTTTTAAAAATTTGACTTTTTGAAATTTTTTTTTACTTTTTTAAAACTTATATGCTAGATATTTGAACCGCAGATCACCCAATACTTACTGGAGACATGTTCAAATATCCTGGCATACTTTAACCTGTTTTTGCGGAACGTTATTTTTACCAAAACACACAAATTCAAGTTTTTAAAAATTTTAAAATTTGACTTTTTTTGAATTTTTTTACGTTTTTTAACTATTGGCTCAGATATTTGACCATATCCCCAATACTTACTGGAGACATGTTTCAAATATCCTCGGCAATACTTTAACCTGTTATTGGGAAGTTGATTTTTACAAAAAATTTTCCAAGTTTTAAAATTTTAAAATTTGACTTTTTTGAATTTTTTGTACTTTTTTAACTCATTGCTAGATATTTTGACCATATCCCCAATACTTACTGTGACGACATGTTCAAAAATCCCTGGCATACTTTAACCTGTTTTGGTAAGTTATTTTACCAAAAAAATTCAAGTTTTAAAAATTTTTAAAATTTTGACTTTTTGAATTTTTATTTACTTTGTTAACTATTGCTAGATATTTGGACCATATCCCCAATACTTACTGGAGGACATGTTTTAATATCACTGGCATACTTAAACCTGTTTTGGTACGTTAATTTTTATACCATAAAAAATTAAGGTCAAAATTATTATAATTAGTTAATTTTTAATTTTAAAATTGTTTGTTAACATCGTGATTGCAATATTATTTTTAATTTTAGCTTTCTATGTTTTTTTTATTAACTTTCAAAGTTCGACTGAAAAGTGTATAATAGACGAACAATCAAGCCATTGTAGAATATCAGATTTTCACTTTTCATTTTCAATTCACTAGAGCGCCATTCAGTTTTTTTTCATATATATATTTAAAAAATAAAATATCATACTCAAGATAAATTTTAATATTGTACGATTATGAAAAAAAAATTAGAAGATGGCGCCTTAGTGAATTGAAAAATGAAAAGTGAAAATCTGATAAATCGATTTTAACAAAAAAAAAGCAAACGTAATTTCTTATATTTTTTTTCCACAAGTTGCTGGCCTTAGAAGTTGTGACTCGTTTTTTAAAAGTCAGAACAATTTTGAATTTTTAAAGATTATAGGCCCCATTCAAAATCCTCTAGTGAATACACAAAAAAAAACTTAAATTTTCATTGTTTTAGGGAATTATTGATAAATCGATTTTAAAGCTAAGTATTTTTCTATATTTTGTATTTCCAAGTTGCCTGGCCTGTGAAGGTTGTGACTCAATTTTTTTTTTTAAAAGTCAGAAAAAGGTTTTTACCCCCAGAAAAAAATTTTTTTTTTTTTTTTTTTTTGAATTTTTAAAGATTTAGGCCCATATTCAACTCGCTCTACGGAATACAAAACTTATAATTGAATTTTTCGAAAAGAACAAATTATTAAATAAATTGCAAATTTAGATATTCTTTTGAAAATTTTTTTGTCTTTTAAAATTTACATTTTTTCGATTATTGATTTTTGATTATTAAAAAAGATTAAAAAACAAATCATTTTCGGAAAAAAAAAAAGCAATCAAAATATGACAAAATTTGTCCTAAAAAATGGTATAGTTTTTTTGTATTGTAAAAATAAACTATACGAAGTTTCTTATTTATAATTTTAATGTTAAAAAAATGCTATGCTATGAATAATTGCCATGAACTTCACAACGCCTATCTAAATGATCGTACACTAACTCCAACAGCCGTGTTTTGATATTGCTTCCCTCCGTCCGACAGAATTGCTCCGGGAATACCATATTTGCAACACCAAACCTGTTAACGGCGTTATTCGCAACAGGTGGGGCTTTCTGTTTTTGAAGAGCATAAGAATGCAACCAATTTTGAAAAGTGATCGACAATCACCTGAATATGTTTGTTACCTCGAATTGTGAGTTTAAACGGACCTGCAAGATTCAGTTTGTGATAAAGCTTCTTTGGATTTGTTGAATGTGAGGTACATTAATTCAGCCGAGATCGTTTTGGTTTGTGTGGATCTTGACTTTTTTGACATTACATAGCAATGTTTTAATGCAAATTTTTATAATTTCAATCTTTTAAGAACGGTCTATAAAAAACTTTTTCCGGTGATTTTGTGAGTTGTCTTTGTACTTACCCAAATGACTCATTGTAATCGATGAATGAACTTAATTAAATTATCATCACAGTGATTTGTTTTTGGCAAAATAAATTTTGAGTGAATTTTGTATCCATTACGATTTTCACTAGTTCTGTATAAAATACCTTTCGGACGATCATTAAATTGTCGTATTGTTTGAAGAGTATTCGGACGCGTTTACATTTTCGAATATCGAAAGTTTTGGTTTCTTTTCAAAAAAACAGGTGGGTTTTGAATTAAATTCTATGATTCCACTGAATATCTTCGTCTTTTTTAACTGTTTTGTCGTTTAAACTTTGGAATTTCGTTTAAATTCCACTGAACTTGGATTGTTGGCAATTGTGATTGCCATTTTCATCTTGATCTAAAGCACTCGATTCGACTTCAAATTCATCATCTTGGTGTTTCTTCATCGTCAAACATTTGAGTAACAGCAGCGACAACGTTGTGCTAAATAAAAAAAAATCATTTTCTTGGATTTGATCTGTTGGTTGGTCTGTGATAACCAATCTGGAACGACATTTTCATCTACCCGGCTTGTTCTCGATACACGAAATTATAAAATTACTCAGTCTCAGGAACACCATCGTTCTAGTCGATGATTGGTATATTTTTCTTGGTTGAGAGCCATGTCAACGAGAGAAGATGATCCGTTTTCGCAGTGAATAAATTCCATATAAAAAATTGATGGACGATAATTCTATTCCAATTAGCAAAGCCAACATTTCTTTTTCGGATGTACTATAACTTTCTTTTGATTGGGGTGTAGTTTTTCGAAAAGTACGCGATTGGTCTTAATTGCCCATCGATAACGGTGGTTCAAAACAGCTTCCATAAACCATCTTCACTAGCATCCGTACTAAGAATGAATGGTTTACTAAAATCCAGGAAGAGCAAGAAACTAAGTCACTACACAACGTTTCTTTTAGTTTTTACAAAATTTTCTTCAAGGCTTGAGGGTTCCAATTCGAGATTAAAACTTTTTTTCCCATTTGACTGCACCACTTCTTTTTGACGAAGATTTTTTGGGTCCCGTCTTTTAAACACAATAAGGGTCGTATAAGGAGAGGTTTCGCTAATTCGGCGTATTTTGGAATAAAACTTTCTGTACTGCATTTGAAGCACCTAACGCATGATTGTAAATCGCATCACTGTGGCTGCTTGTTTTGGTCTTTGTTCAACACACTGTGATCGGTCTGGATATGGTTTTAATTTGATGATCCGAAATCATGTGACCTAATAATTTTATCTCTCGTTCGAGGAGTGTTTACACTCTTTTTCGTACGATATTTTTAGTCTTCGATACTTCTAACGTATTCAACTATCCATCAATGTGTCAAACGTGAGATTTGAGATCATTTCTTTTTTGACTTCGAGTGAATAATTGTATCATCGAAAAAAACACCAAGTGTTCCATTGTCAATAAATTTTTTTAAGTGTTTTTTCTCGATAAATCGTTTGAAAACACGCAGGAGCTGTGCACTGGAATTTGATGGAATGCTGAATTCAAAATCGGCTTTTGTAATGTATTCAGATTCAGTGATTTTATTTTTACATGTCACGAATCGAATGTGAGAATTTGATAGTTTGTCCATCCTTTTAATAACTTTATTTAGTGTCTTTTGTAGTCCACTGTGAGACGTATCGAAACCATCTGGTTTGTCGACTACTCTTATCGGTGAACACCAGTCCGCTCTTGTGCTCTCTACCGATGATTCCCGCTTTGAGGAGCTTATTCAAATCTTCAGTCCGAACTTTTTTTTTAAATTATATGGTAGAGGACGAGTTTGTACATCGGATCGGGGGGGGGGGGGGGGGTCGTTGATTAACCTCTCTAAAATCGATTTTGAAACGCCACAGTTGTAATTGCTTCAGGCTTCAAATCGGAAAATGAGCGGAAATTTGTTTGAAATTCGGATTCGATAAGCTTGTTTGGCTTGTTCAAGAATCCATTTCAACTTCATTCACCAGTTCAATTGAATTTGATATGAATCGAATTGTCCCGTTTTTATAAATGATACCTTCTTTTTTCGACCACTTTTTTATCCTAGAGGCTGAAGTGGAATTTTACTTTGGATTTCATCAATGGATGTACTTGTGTGTATCTGTTTGGGACTAATTCGACATTGTGACGAAAAACACCTATTTATTGAACATTTATCTTCAGTTGGGTCTGTGTTTATAACATTAAATATTCAAACTAATTTTTTTTAAATTCATCAGATTTTTCCACTGTGAATATTTAGTTTTTTCATGTTCTCGTCGCATATTGGCTCGAATTTGCGTTCTTCCATGTTCACTATTAAATATCTTCATCACGACCGAAGAAATTATTCTTTTAGTATAGTGTGAATTCCAGTCAAACTGTTGTTTTAGGGCTACCGGAAATACGCTTGATAATATCTCGACCAAGTAAACACCTGATAACCAGAGGGACATTTTCCGTGAAACCCAAATATCTTTGTGTTCCTCAAATCAAATTCGGGATGGAATTAAACATCGTTTTAAACTCAATGTTTCCCAAAACTTTGATTTCTCCACTCACAGAAGTCAATTATTCTCGCTACTTATCCCAACACAGTGTCTGGATCGTGGCGTTTTTACTCAAAACAAAAATGGTTTTCTCGTCGATTTTTGACAAATCCGCCACCACTTTCACACATATAATTGACGAGTGTATTGTTAAAACAAGGCTTGACCATTCGATTGGCTTGTTTGGTTTCAACAATATTTCGTGAACACTTGTTTGGCACGCAAGACATCACCTTACTGCTGTTGTTGATGTCTGAATTTGCGGTTGTTTGAGGAGTTGAATTGAACACTTGTAAATTTAAATTGTTTTGGTGAAAAACCATTGATCGATAGTTTCAACGTAATTTTTGTTGTACCCCATCGTGGGTTTTTTTGGTAATTTGTGGTTTGGTTTGTGTTTTGAAATTGAAGTTTCTTCGGTTGAAGGACAATTTATCACTCTCACACTCCATACAAACCGACCATCACTTTGTACTCTCTGTTTTTCAAAGCTCGAATATTTACACTCGAGCATAATTAGATTTTTAAAAAAAAAAATCGTGCCCCCTCCCCCCCCCTCCCCCCCCTTTTGAATGACCTTGTTCCCTTCTTTATGCTTCGCCGCCATTTTTAACATTTTTGAAACGAAACCCGGTTTTCACGAAATCTTTTTGATTTAAAAGACCAGCTGCAAATCTTTCTTTCGCGTAACCTTTAAATCAATGTCTTCCGAGTCAATTAACTATTTGGAAAGATTTTTTTGACCATTCGACTAACTGACTCGCCAAGAAGATACGATTGATTCTTTCGGGTGATTTGTCTATTCACTGTGTCACACCATCTTCAAAATTGATCTCCAATTGCTTTTTGTTTTCACTGGTGGAAAGCATCGATTTAAAATCGAGTCAAATTCATCAACTGAAACTTTTTTTTGTATGGAGATTGTGTAAGTTACTGAACTCTTCTAAGGATTTTGCTTCTCGATAAAACTAAAAAAGCAATATCGAACCCATTCAGACTTGCTCAAAATATCTCAGATAAATTTCTAATTGTAATTCAAACCATGAGCGTAAGGTCCCAGTCCTTGCTACTGAAACATGTCTGGAAACCTTGATTGATTTGTTTACCATGTGGACTTCCACTTGTACCCTGCACGGTCGAAATGTTTCCGTGATGAATCAAGTTGCATGGTATTATAAACGTTAAAGCTGTTTTGAGTTGGAGGCTCGGCCTGGAGTGCCCTCCCCTTTTTGAAGATTTTATACAATTACTATCAAGCACTGTGATGATACCAATCAAAACAAGGTTGTTTCTGTTGTTGTTATGCTAACCCCAACAACGGCATAACCATTAATCACAAAGTGTATACGAGCTGAAACGGTGTATAATTAAAACAACGACGTCATAATGAGGACTACAACATTATTAAGATGCTTTGTTTTTGTTGATACCTATGATTTCTCAGGATTCGCCTTCTGCCAGATCGCCGATTTCTGTTTTGATTCCTTTACTTCCCATAGGAGAGAAAACCCGGGCTGGTTGTAATCAAGGTGGGCTTATGGAACTAAGCTTTTATAGACATGTCACCAAAAATTTCTTTAACTAAGTCCAAAGCCGTGTTGAGTTGTTTTAATCAAGATTGGGGGCGTGACTCGTGTTCTTTTCGATATGCTCCCACTGCTGACTCCAGTCCAAGTCTTTTGTTTAATTTCTGATACCTAGGTCATTGATCCCATTCCTACGACTTGTAGTTCTGTGTCATTTAGGCGAATGCTTGGTGGTGTATCTGAGTCCTTTTCCCAGACAATTTTACCATTTGGTTTTGTGTTACAGTCAATTTCAGAAATTATAAAAGTGAGGTTCATTTTTTGTATTAATTTTCTGTGGTAGTTCGCTGCAGGCTCTTCCAATTAATGTGACTTAGGATGTCATTCAGCGAATTTTTCAATATTGGCTTCTTTCGGGAGGTATTCGTTTATATCTGAGGATAAAACAAAATAAAAAAGTGTTCGGGTCCGAGGACACTCCCTTGGATAACCCCGGCCTCAGACTTTGGTTTCCATTTCTGTTTCAGTTCCATTCGCGGTAGACTCGCTTGTTTCCTAGTTAGTAAGGTATGAAGGCTATCCATGATACCAGCCATTCGGATAGTAAACTTTCCGTAATTTTTTTAAGCCAGTTTCTCATGGTTCCACAAGGTCAAATGCTTTGGCAAAATCAAAAAAAATAGCTAGAAAAGATTTCTTTTTGTCAATAGCCATACTCCAGTCCGTCAATTAATTTTATATATGGCATCCATTGTTGATTTTCCTGGTAGGAATCCATGTTGTTTATATCGTTTTTCCAATTCATTTTGTTGTTTCGAGTATAAACCCGACAGATTATTCTTTCAAATACTTTTGATAGAATAGAATGTGACATTGAAATCGGGTCTATAGTCGCCAAGATCTTTTGGGATCGGAGTTAATGTTTAGCGAGTTTCCATTGGCTCGGAACGAATGACTGTTTGATTTGATAGTTGTTAAAAAACTCAACTAAAATATCTGCCAATTTCTAGGCGCGAAGATTTTTAGCAGTTTGCCGAACATTATTTTCTGGACCGATTGCACTGTATTGTTAACCAGAGATTTGATTTGTTCGTTCGAGAATGGTTGAAAATGCAAGTTCATATTTTTGACTTTTTCCCTGATAAAACAACCTTAGATATGGTTGAGTTTGTCCAATTCCACACGTTGTAAAACCCATTCATTTTAGACTTCATGCGCAAGCTCGGCCATCTGTAAGTTGTTCTTTTGGTTTGCTTTTCTATATTTATCCCACTTCTTGGTTCCACCAGTCTGGTTTAAGGTTGCCCCAGATCAATAAACCCGTGATAAGCAACCAAGAAATTTTTTTTTATTTTTTACATGTTTTTACTTAGGGTAGTTTTTTATGATAAGTTCACATTTTCGATTAGTTTTTTGTATCGGAATGAGTATTTTTTATTCCAAATTTTATGCTAAATTTTTTTATGTTAAATAGTTCAGACTTTTGGACGATTTTTTATAAAAAATACAAACAAAATTTGAACCATTGTTTTTTTTACCTTTTATATACTTTGGGTTAAAAATAATATATTACTTTGAGTTAAAAAAAATTGCTTTTTTCTCTCTCAATCACATTCTAACAAAACTTTTTGTTTAAACCTCAAAGAATTGTAAATTTTTTGGGAAAGTTCATCAATTTTGACGGCTTATTTCCCCCTCATGAATCGATAAAATCGAAAATTTTTTTTTTTTTAAATGTAGTTCAGACTGTCCCTCTATACAAGTAGGTTGGGGGTTTGTTTATATCATATTTACTTTTTGATATATTTATGATCTAAACTATACTCACTTATTTTCGAAAACAATGGGAAGAGTAAAGCTAACAACTATAACTAACCGATCTGTATTACTAAAAAAATCGGAGGGTGGCCAAATTAGTATTCTTCAACCTGCGGCTCAGCTAAATGACGACTCAGAAAATCATATGAGCATTCAACATGAAGATCTTATTGAAGATTTTAACGATTTTAGCCTAATAAACTACTGGAAATAACAAGTCCACTCTATTAGTGTTCAAAACCAGTGAAATAGAAAAAAAAGAAAGCTGCTAGCACTCAGAAAAGTGATTCAGGAAATGGTAGTTCCGGACTTGGAAATTATTGCTAAAGTACTTCACACTCGATACTATTTCGGATTTTAATAAGTATATTTTTAATCGAATGGTTTGTACGATTCTTGATTTCGATTAACTTAAAGTGCTAAGGTGTTATTATTTATCTTTTATTGAGATTGATGAACTTATCCTATGATTATACGAGAGATTGTATGACAAACGCATTCGTTTGATGTGTATTTCAACAATGTCACCTATTGGGTCAAATACGAATTGTTGATGAAGATGATTTAGTGAATTATTAGTTGAAAGACTCTAAGGGATCATCCAAACGAATAACATTTTAACGAAGAGTTCCCCAGAATTGTTAGAAAAAGCTAAATCCATTCGCTTTAAAACCGATAGGCTGTAAAAAGATCTTTACCATTTAATGCCCAAACCTTATCTCTTTATTTATCGGATAACGTTTTCGTGGAAATGTTTCATGAATTAGTATGTAAGGGGGGGGTTTTTGTTTTTTTTTTTTAGGAGTTTCTCGCATAATTAATGACGGTGATAAGCGTCAAGTGCTAATAGATAAGCCTCAAGGGTTAATTTGGAATAAGACTCAAAGTAGTTAGTTGATAAGCTGTGAAATGTTTAAACGCTAATTAAAAACAAAAATTAATTAATAAAATTTTTCAAAAATCAATTTATAATTAAAAAAGACCTTTATTTTGTTTATACAACACAACAACTTATAAACAAATGATTAAAACAAAAGGAATAAATTCAATTTCAAGTAAAAGTTCCCAAAAGATACTGATACAGAAGTCTTTTGTAAAATAGTTCATTACATGGCATAATCAAAATCACAAGAATGGGTTCAGAATATTATACATTAAGTCCATATTACCTACAAAACTGATGGTTTTTTCGAAATTAACAATAATCCAGGAAATGTAATTTTCGAAAACTTTCTGGCAAGGTTTCGAAAGTTTGGTCGTATGTTTCAAATATTAAAATATGGGCACAATTTTAGTATCGTAAAAAACAAGGGATCACAAATCACTTTATGGTGGAGTTTATTAATTGTCAAAATTCACAACAATCTGAATTTCATTTAATCAATAATCAAATACAACCAGAATCACTATAAACTTGGAGAGAACAAATCTTTAAATGGTTCAAAAACCAATACGATATCCTAATGGAATTTAAACGGCAAAACGAAGTTAATTTTTCTCTATTAAGAGCTCAATAATGTGGAACCGAACCCAGACTAGATTATTTCAAAAAGCAAGAAAATTACTGTATTTTACAAGAGTATTGTCCGATTTAAATTGAAATCAATTAATTGAATTCCAAAAATTAATTAAATCTTTACAAAGTGAAAAATGAGTTTAAAACGATAGGTAATTTGTGAGATTGATGTGCCACAGATTTGAGACTAATACAATGGGAAAACCATTCAAACTCTTTAATCGAGGAATTCCAAATTAAACAAATTTGGACGATGGTCTTTGTTTAGGCATGGAAAATACTTGAAAATTGTACAGAATAATTAAAATAAATAGATGAAAGAATTTAAAATTAGTAAAAAACAAACGTTTTTTAATCTGTTAACCTTCAATTGTCCTTTAGCTGTTTATCATATTTTTTATCATTTTTATTTTGAAATTTTTTTTTTAGGTATTTACTTAACATGTGGAGATTTAAATAAAAAAAACTTTTTTTTCATTTTTCAAAAAAAGGTTTCTATAAAAAATATCAATTTCAAAAACAAAAGAATAACAACAACAAGTAATTTTTATAATTTTATTTAGAGAATATTTCGAAAATATAGTAATTAATTTTTTTTTCAGAATGTATAAAAATCAATATTCGTAAAACAAAATCAAAAATTTTATGTTGCAATGTCGTCTTTCCGGATGAGTTAACAAAAGTATAATGTTCGACTTAAAAAAGACAAAAAATACAAACCTGAGAATTCAGAAATGGGAAATCTCAAATCGAAGAGTATCAAAAATATATGAACAAGTTAAAACTTAAATTCTACTTGACCAAGCTTCTATTTAATAGTTGTTGGAAATGATTCTGAATGACCGAGGATGACTTCATTCTAGGAATACCGATGTTTCAATTAACATCCAAATCTAAAAGACCATTAAGGAGGAATCGTCTAGTGAATCGGCAAGGATAATGATG